>CAEFZY010016923.1:0-14883 GCA_903066815.1 Brachyrhaphis roseni
TTAAATTGGAGTAACATAATTACATAGTGCTGAAATAAAGCAAAGTAATCAGGTGGAAATCCTTTCCATGATTTTTTCATGTTCATCCAAAGAGGGATTTTTTTCAGTGTGGGGTCAAACTTTTCAAATGTGGGAATTCCATTTATGTAAGTTTGGATTTTGGTAATTGAGAAGATTTTATGTCTCATAAAGTTATGCCCCTCTGCAGTAAGAGTCTAAATCATCAGTGTGTTAACATTTGATGAAGAAATATGTTTATTCAACAAATATGGCTAAAAGAAAGTTTTTGAGAACATGGTCAGACTTATTACAACCTCCAGGATGATTTTGAAACGTTGGAAATCAACCCCAGACCACAAGATGAAAGAATGGACAGTTGCCATGGAGGAGATTTCATCTTACAAATCCATGCTGCATAGACTGGAGGACAACAAGCAAAGAGGACAGGAGAAGAAAACCCCATGAGTCATGGTCTGGACTCTGGACTAATATGCCTCAATGAGTATAGACTATACTCGCCACCTAACTTGTATACCAGCGCCATATTATTACTATAATATGTATAATATACTGAAATTAATGTAAACTACCCTGTACCAACTAGATATGTTAATGTTTAAATTTGTGTTTGTGTTTTGAGACTGCTCATAAGTGGAAAATGAATGAAAATTTTAATTATAAAAAACCCGAAATACATTTATTCCATATGCTCCCATAATCCAATTTATATGTTCCACAGGAAAATCCTCTGAAGCAAAACCTGACAACCTGGTTCAGAATGCACTAAAAACAGGACAAATAATTGACTCTGTGGCTCATTCACAACCTTCATTCCTACTAGAAAGTAATTCTGTTGCCTTTGATTACTGCTGTATTGTCTTCTTCCTTGATCAGAAAAGAGCATGAAAATCACAGTAGAACCAGTTTTATGTCTTACTAGTGATGCAATGGAGAAAAAGGTAGTTGTTCGATGTTGGTATCTTTAAAAATTCTGCTCATTGATTTAATAAATAAAACCCTGAAACAAATGGAAAATATTTATATTGAAACTCCACGAGGCAAATAAGATCCAATCCAAAGAATGTGGAAATGTTTTAGATGTTTTCTTGAAATCCAAATGAAAAATAATTTACCCTTAATCCATTTTCTGGAAACTTACTGTAGTTTCATAAGAGCCCTATGAGAAGGGCCAGACTTTACAGGTTCTGCCTTCTGTCAAGTCATGAGTGGAATCCAACTATCTGCTGGGCCTCCAACACCTCACGCTATCAGTTACACTTTGTGCCTGCTGGGTATGCATATTTGTGAAATCCTGTGTTGAACACGGGCCAATATAAACATATGACCAGAAGAAGCAGCAGGCAATCTAAACTTTGACTAAGTCTCTAATAGCTGCTGCAGAAATACAGGAAACTTATAAGTTTCTGTCCTACTGTCTGTCACATTAAATAATCTGGCTGGCAGGTCAAATAACTTCAGGTATTACTCCAATTTTCCTGGCGAAAACTAAAGATCTGTATGTGTATGTGGTAGGCTTACTGAAAATTCTGAAATATAATACATGAGTGAGAGAGCAACCAAGCAAGAATAAGAGAAAGAGACAGAGAGAGAGAGAGAGAGAGAGAAAGAAAGAGAGCGCTGACATAGCTGCATTAACTCTGAAACCTGAACCTTTGATTAGGACTCTTAGCAGCATTTATTGATCATTACTCAGAACATTTACACATATTTGAGCTGAAGAGAAAGACAATGCAGATAACAATGAAACTTATCACATAGGGAAAAAGGGTTTTGTTAAACTAGCTTCATAAATTGAGATGTATAAATATGTATATTTATTATAAATGTTTTTACCACTTTTGGGGGGGCGTATAAATGCTTACCTAAAGTAGAGTTGTAGAAGGCTGTACACCTTATTGCCAATTCCACAAAAAATCCATTCTCTATCATTCATAATCACTGGTTGTTATTAGTCAAAGATGATCTGCTTTATTAGTTGTCATGGCAGCAGTGTGGCAAAGTTCTCTGGCTGTCTAATATTCTATGCTGTGAGAGGTCCTTTGTGCACAAACAACTAAAGTAACCCATGTTTGGAGTGTGTGTATTTTTCACTGCTTTTCATAATGTATGCATGGCATGGTCTTTGTTGATTTCCCTTCTGTGTAGCACTGCTTTAATTACTTGCTTTAAAAGCTCCACAGTATAAAATCCCAGGACTTCTTGTGTATGCAGCACAGTCTGTGTTTTTATCAGTGAGGAATCTATCAGTGTACGACACTAAGCAGCAACACCAGCCTAAATGACTAACGTCTGCAAAAGCAACAGTCATCATATCAAGTAACCGACCCTGGAGATGCTAGTGAACTGAAGAAGAGAGGAAAAGAGCTTCCAGCAACAAAAACAGCATGCTGCTCAATCAACATCTAAAATCCCTTTTGGTTAAGCAGTGTTCTTTCTCTTCATAATTTACTCCAAAGTTTGCTTCTTCTTCATACTGAGTTTGGCTGGTATTTTGCTGAGTGGAGATTTAACGTCGTCATTAAATTGGTGACATTGAATTGAACCACTTGAAGAGCTTTAGTTTTCACATTTCAATCTGTCTGACTGCAGCTGCTCTTAGGAATATCCATTTACAGTGGCTTGTAAAAGTATTTATACCCGAGAACTTTTTCATATTTCATCACATTAAAACCACAAATATCAATATATTTCATTTGAATTTAATGTGAAATACCAACACAATATGTCATACAATTGTTAAGTAGAAAGAAAAACAATATGGTAATATGAAATTGTTATTGTTTTACAAATTAAAAACTTAAAAGTACAGAGTGCAAAAGTATTCAGCCCCCCTGAGTTTACACTTTGTGGAATCACCTTTTACTGCATTAACAGCTGCTAGGTATCATGCTGTCTCCATTGAGATTGAACATAGCTGTGTGGGATGTGCAGCGTCTGGGTTGTTGTTTTCTAATATATCTTGGTCTTAAACTTCTTTACCACTTTATCAAAAATATAAAATAATTAAGTTTTAAAAATACATATGTAAGGCATTGTAAAGAAACTTTCTTTCACCTTGTATTGTCAAAATATGAATGTCAAAATCTTTCAAAAAAAAAACTACAGCCTGTCATTACTTCCAGGTTGAGCTGGTGGGATTCTTTTTTTATTTTCAAAACTCCTCTGGAAAACTTCCATTTGATGCAAGATGCTGTAGCAAAGTTCTTACCCAACTCAGACTGATAGCATTGCAACACAGTTCATGCCGTGTGCTTCATGCTTCATTTACCTCTGTAAATAATGAAAATAGAAGTTTTCCATGGGGCCAGTCCTAGGTGTGTCTTAAAGATGACACACACTTCAAATGTTTTCGTAAGATTGTCTTAGATGACCTAGTTACATACATACATATCAGAATTTATGAAAGTTGATGGTAAAAGGCTGAGAATTACTATAAATCTGTTCACTCTGAACAAATTAATTTTGAAAAAGGCCGAAAAGTATTTGAGACCAAAAAGCTAAGAGAACACGTAACTGTATTTCTTTTTCTTTTCCTTTAACAATGATAAAAAACATAAAGAAACACAAGCAACAAAAGCCTCTCTTCTCTAAGGTGGTTTTGTTTGATAGTTTTCATTTGTGTTCTTGATTGCAGGTTGTTACTTGTCAAACCCTTGCCATTATTTGACTAGGTTAAACATGCAGCCCAAGTGGAATGCACTTATGTTTCAGTATTGATAATAAATGTATGGCTTGCAGTCCAATCAAATATGACTTACTTCCACACAAATCTGAGCCCTACATACTGCCAATTTCAGTCAAAGGCTGATGTCAGGCCATCAGAAGAAAAATGCAAAATTATAGTCAGAAAAAAGGTTCAAAGGTTCAGTTTGGATTTAGTCAAACACATTTGAAGTTGTTTTTGCTTTTCATTCTCAGTGCCTACCGTTCAATTGGTTTATGAGGGATTATTAGCAGAGCATTTAAAAATCATTGTAGGCTGCCCTCTGCACTGCTAGTCTGACACGGTGATTGTTTTCTTTCTTCTGAATGGTGGCAACACATCACTGAAATAAACTAGTCCTTTCCTAGTTCTGATTTACTTTAAAATTACTTAATAAGTCTGATAAATCAAACAACTGATTTATGGTTATAAAAATGTTGCTTGTACGGTAAAATCCTTGTTTTAACCACAATACTAACATGCCTAAATAACTAACTTGATTATCATATTTACTCTTGGAATGTGATTTCTCTTCCAACCAGTAGAGGTCGCATACTTTTCAAATGTAGGAGAGGGTTTACCATTACAGGACCCAGAGACCTGTCTGCTCAAAATACCAACTGGTGAGGTGTAGTATAATTTTATTGCATGTCACCCATATTTATTCATGTAAAATCAGTTTCTTGTGTTAGTATTGCAGATCCTCCAAAGCAGGGGTGTCCAAAGTACTGCTGCTTGTGGCCATCTGAATAATGTTGTGTGGCACACAGATATAGACTGGTGCAAGCTCAGATTAGTGCAGATTAGCAACTTTTTTAAGATGTAGAGTGAGATTTTCACAAACAAATAATACAAAAATGTTAGGTACTAAAAAAAATCAGTAATAAAAAATTAGGTACCAGCATTTATCCTATTTTTGTAATTTTCTAAAACATACATGGTGCATTGGAAATGCTTCCCTCTTTTTGAGCTGTTCCTGTCAAACACATGGCATATGCATGTTTGACCCCTGGTTGACTGTTGTTTGAACTATGACCCCTGTCTGATCCTCAGCATCCTGTATATAAACCTGATCCCTCTTACACACCAGGAGTCTGCAGTGGCTTAGAAAGACAGGTGGGCAGCATATAAAGGATAGTTCCTCTGATAGTTCTTCAGGGTGAAAAGAATCCTGTTAATATTGAAACAACTGATGGCCGGTGAGTTAGCTGCTTACAAATTAGATACAGTAAAAACATATCAGGTGAACCCCCAGAGTTAATGTGTGCTGGTTATAATATTTTTTTGAGTAAGTACATGTTGGATTAGGACTACAACAATATTAATAATGTATGAATATGGGAAAGTGCCAAATTTGATCTGTTTTTTACTAAAAATTTGGGCACCAGACAAGAAATATACAGTGCAGCTGCATTTGTACTGAGATTAGATTACAAGTTGCCTGATGTCGTTAGTTGACATCAGGCAACTTCTGAAGGCAACTGGTTGCACATAGAGAAAAGGAGGTGGAATACTGTTACACACCACACTTTTCAGTTTTTTATTTGTAAAAAAATGTTTTAAACATTTATAATTTTCTTTCTACTTAGTAATTGTATACAGTGTTGTGTTGGTCTTTCACATTAACCTCCAAAGAAATATATTTATGTTTGTGTTCGTTATGTAACAAAATATGGAAAAGTTCAAGGAGTATGAATACTTTTGAAAGTCACTCTGTATGTACATGGCCAGAGCATGATAACAATGCTACATTTCTGACAATGGAAGGACAAGGATTTGGACAGAATCAACGGCCACAGAAAAGAAGAAAAGGAAAAGGCAGTGACCAAGTTAGAAGGCAAAAGAGAGGAAGAGGCAGAGAACATGCCAGTTTCCACCACTCCAACATCTGCAGGCAATGGTTTGTGAACCACAACAGAATACTAATGGAGTTCCTCTTATCCTGCTCTTCCTTCCTGAACATAATTGTGTAATTTTTCTCAGGAGACCGACACTACAGAAAGACTGGACTGTAATTCCTCTGTATGTTTCTATTGCTACTTAAAAGTATTGATGGGAAAACAAAAAGAGAAAAAAAAACACAATTAAAATATTTTTTTTTTTTGTGCTCTGCTCTCTGTATCACAATGGTATGGTCTAACATCAAATTACAGTGAAGTCATGAATGTGAATCCTGTCCACCATTACAATTTACAATACTTGTCATCAAAAGTTTAGCAGCAGTTTAGATCAAACTGTCCCTCCAGTGTACATCGCTTTATAGACAATGTGACTAATCTGGACTATGTTATCCAAACTCTATCAAACAGGAACAAGTCATTCTGAGACACTGACATTTTCATTGACGGTTAGAGACGAACTTAGTATTCTGAGAAAGAAACTGGATTTTGCAGGTAATCCAAGGTGCTTTGCTGTTGGTACGAATTGTTTTGTAAATGTTGAAAATGATTGGAGAAATGCACCAAAGCAACGGAGAAAAATAATAACAGTTTCCATCGCTCCAACATCATCAGGATATGGTTTGCCACCCACAGCAAGATGCTAAAGGCGTTCCTCTCACAATGGTTTTCATTCCTTAAAGATTAAGGAATGAAAAGCTTAAGGAAAATTTTAATATTTAACGAATATTAAAATTTTTAATATTTGTTAAAAATTTCTCTACTGACAGTAGAAGATGAGAGAGATAATCTGTGAAAAAATCAAGTCCTCTGCCTCTTCCTTGTGGTCCTAAAAGCATTTATAAAAATATGCTGATCTGATCAAATACGAATGATCTGTCATTCATGGCCATGTGAACTCTCCCCCACAGCTGCACCAGTCGTTCAAGGTGGAGCTAGTTCAAGGTGGAGCTAGTGGTATGCTGCTGCTGTTGTTATGCTAGTGGCAGAGAAACAAACCAGTGTTACAGGGAAACGTCTAATTTCTGGAGTAGTACCTGTTCCCAAAACCAAGACAAAAGAAGACCTACGAAGAAAGGCAAATTAAAAAGAGAGAATTAGACCGAGACCTAAATAGAACGAGGGTAAATATCAGAGCTGCGCTTCATGGAGAGAGTTAAAAGTTCTTAAAGGATTCAAAACTGGTCCAGAGTTAACCACATACTTACTTACAGATAAGTAAGAATGTTTGATGCAGCACTGTAAGAAAGTTGTAGCTGGATGGTGATTCATTTTAACATTATCTGCTAACTCTGTATAAATATTGTTTCAATACCTACATTTATTTGTCCCAACGTATTTTTTGGATCAGAATTAAATGCATTTAGATTTGGTGAAATGATTTTATTGTGGGCTGTGCCTGTCATAAATAAACAGTAAACAATATATTGCGAAAATATTTACAACATTTGCACTTGAATCAGCTGTTTGTAATTCTGGATATCAGAAAGTTTTGTGTTTCACATGATACCCTATTGATTTCGTAATATATTATTCCTATTTTATAACACTTAAGCACTGAAAAATGTGTGCTATATCTTCTACAGAATAGGTTTTGTTGCAGATTAATTTCTGTGAGTAAATATTGAAAATGCAGCAGCAATGTGCAGCCTCGGTAGCAAAATAATTTAGTGAAGATCATTATGGTTTTCTGGTACTATGCTTTTTGACTTTATATCTAAATGTTCAACAATGCATTGGACATGTATTACGGTCATCAAACAATACATATACGCCAACAGTGAAACAGTGCGGAAAAAAATGCACCCACTGTAAAAGAATTACATGTAAATTTTTTTAAATAAGTTCAAACTGTTAATTTTCTAATTTAGGACATGTTGATAGGCCTCTTCACTGAGTCACAGTGACTCAGTGAAGAGTCACTGTGGATGCCGGTCAGATTGGTCCTTTGGTGGAGTTAAAGGAGGTTCATGTTGACTCCCTCAACTTACAGCCCTGAGACCAAATGAGCCACTGAAGGTTTTTTTCAACATGGAGATGGAAAGTATAGAAAGACTGTATGGTAACTCCTATGTCTCTTCAATGTACAGTTTTCCTCAAGAAGATTGTCCCATATTTTCATCTCTTTCTTCTTTGCAATACTGTCTTTTCCTTTCTGTACAACAATAATGTCTTCTCTCAGCAAAATACAGTAAAAGCATAAATGTGAATGTTGTTCAGTCTCTTGCCATTGATTGATCGAGCAACATTTTAAATTCAAGAACTCAAAAATATCATTTGTAATTGGCTATTTGCTGGCTGTGGCTATAGGTTCATTGTTTAAGTTCAACTTCTCGGTTGAGTCTGCATTTAAAAAGTCATATTAAATAAAAAAGCAAAGTTAGTAGTTTCTTCTTCCATGGAGAATGTAGTTTTCATGTATAAATGATCTGGTCCTCACTAAGCTCCACCAGTATCTTCAAATTTAGCTTAATTTGTACCGAACACCACAGCACAGATTACATCATGACATATTCCATCAAACATAATATGATTAATATAAATAATTGATGGATGTTTGTATTCTTTACATTTAAAATGACAAGAAATGAGGATGGAAGGGTAGTAACTGAAAGTTGAACAAAATTCAGATACATAAATAAATTAATATTTTTGTCCAAAGATTAACAGTGTCTTTAACTCAAAGCATAGTATGTTAATTTTTTTTAAAGGCACATTGTTCAGAAATAGTGCCATAGCTTTTTTTTTCACCGCAATTTGGACACGCTTCCTTATTGGTAATTGAAGTGCATCACTGTGACTTGAGCCTGAAATGTGTGTCAGTAGCCAGAGGGCGTAGCATCAGTGAAGCACACCAGTTTGTGTCTAAGGATAGAGTTTCCTCTTGACACCCAGGAAGATAAAATCCACTGCTCACGTACTTCACCACTGCTGCTAAGTGGGTGATCTATCATGCCTGAGTTACTGTATGCAATCTCACACACGCATGCACACCCCTACACACACCCACACACACGGTTACAACACACATACTGTGGTAGAAATCAAAACAATGATGGTGATGCAAAAGATAAAGAAACAATCCACATATTATGGCATGGCAGCAAGCCGACAGGTGGTGACAGCGAGGAGAGAGAGATTATTGGATAATGCACACACACACCTAGACACGCACGCAATATCAAAGCACAGACATAGACACACTCAGAAGGTGAGATATGTCTTCTGGCACAGCGATGTTCTCCACTGTAATCTTTTTGTCTACAAGGTGCACCAGGATGACTGCTTACAAGAGTAAAAGAAAGGTTTACTGTTGCTCTCAAATGTTTATCCTGCTTTTGTTGAGCTGATCACATTAAACTTTAACTGCAGTGACTTGATCCTTTCCTCATAGTGACATAGCAGGTGAGTGAAACAGTCGATCAAATCATGATGCAAGCATGAAATTTGGTACATGTATTCTACACAGGTTATATTTTAAAGCACACCACTGGCCACACCAGAATTCAATAAGACAATCTTTTTTCAGTGGCTTTCATATGACTAAGCACTACTGTCAGATAAGTGGAAGAAAAATACATAAATATTGTACAGTCCAGTTTTTATTTATTTATTTATTTTGGCACTAACATGATAACTAAGGGTAATTTTGTCCATTCCAGTTGTATATTGTACTTTAGCTAACATGGCATCCAAGACCAATTTGAAAACAAATGTTGTGTTATCTCAGCTATTAATAGAGCTAGACAAATGACTTTTTAATCTAATCAAACAGAGAATTAGATAGGCTTGTCACATTAATCCATCAGTACCAAATGTGAATGGACAAAGTTAAGGAAGGACATATTGTAGGAAATGGCCTAATTCATACCATTTATGTCCATGAGTACAAATACCATTAGTAAAAACCTCCCAGAATCAAAGACCTTGACAGTCTGATTTACAGCCACATTCGGTCAGCTGTTTAAAGCACTTGGCTATGGGAAAGTTGGCTCTTCAGAATACATGCCATTCCTCACCAACCTTATGCCATCACCAGTCAGCAGAACTCTCTGCGGCCCGGTCAGCCTCTGGGTTGACTGGGCCCACACACAACCAGCCTGGAAGGCAGCAAGTGTGGCGTCCTGGAGCAGACCTGAGGCTGTAGTGTTCTGGCAAACATCTAAACGTCTGGCTTCATCCACATTGGTAGCAGTGATGTAGTATGACAAACCTCTCCAGTCTCCCCAGTTCAACATCTTCCAGGGTAAGAATGTGTTGGCTCAGCTTGGAGAAGACATGGGAGGCCTCTGGGCAAACATCCCATGTCTGCCAGGCAGCTTTCTTTCTCTTGTTGTGTAAAGTTGAAACAGAGCTAAAGCATGTAAAGGCATGAAAGAATAACAGTCCTCCAGCCTCCTCCTGCCCCATATAATGACCATGCACACTGATCCAGAGCAGGCTTTAACTTTGACCAAATTCAGAACTGCTCTAGCGTCAAACTCTGAAGTGCTGGAAAGGCACTCAGTGTTCCCTGGTTTTGTGCTGACATCACTTGATTGCAAGATGTCATCACTGTCCCAGTCCAGTACCAGCAAATGTGAAAGTGGCTCCATTGGATTTTCGGACCCAAATAACACATGTGTACACCAAACAGTATTTATCATATGTTCATTAGTTGCTCAGATATGAACAACTACAACTAGATATGAAATTTACAGATACAATCTAAAAATCCCAATTATAGAAATATGATAAGAATTGAAACAGAGCGTCTCATTAACCTGGTTGGCAAGAAACTGTTTTTTTCTTAAAACGGTTTTGTTACTTTTTAAAAATGACATCAAAAGCTTGTAATCGATCAGGCTTTTGTTGGTATTGTAATGTAATTATTTACAATTTTCCAAAAGTAAAAAAGAAATAACCTGCTATCAGACATTGTTTTTCTATTTTCCACTGTAAAATGACCTGCATCTAAAAATAAATCCTGTGAGAGTTTTGGATTTTCATCAACTAAATAAAGGGATGATATTTAATAGTCTTTGATAGACTATCAAACAGGAGAATCAATGTTTGTTCCCTTTCTGAATCCAATATTTTCTCTCTCACTAAACTGCCCACCTGTTTTCAGCCCTAAGTGCCTGATTAGGTGAAAAACAAAACAAAACAAAACAAAAAAACACTATTTGATTGGGCCTTAAAAAAATCACCTGAAAGCCTTGTGAATTTAGTTAAAATAGGCATTTCATATCTTATATGCTTACCCAAGTTCAAACAGTCATCAGTTGTCAAAATACAAAAAGTATTCAACAGAAAGGATCAAAAGCATCGTAGATCTCTCTTCTTCACACACAAGCAGCATTTTACACTCTGCATCAGTATAGATGCAACATCTTTGGCCAAGTAATGTTATGATTTGTGATGAGAAACTATGTGAGGGTGCAAAATTTATTAAACAAAAGATAAAATAATAAAGTTTTACAGAGTTATGTTAACCAAAAGGCTAGAACTCCAGAATGACTTGTCATGCTGTCAGGTTCCATTCTTACAGCTTGAGAGACTCATAAGAATATTATTTTTATTTATATTTCTGTTTATAGAATGCACTTATATCACTAATTTAATGCCGTGTCCTTTTGTATCTTCATTATAGTTTCCAAATTCTTTATGTGGTTAAAAACAAAACAAATGTTTTAACCATATTATAAACATAATAATATGTTTATTATCTATATTTATATACAAAGAAAAAGTACTTTTTTCTGAATGCTATTCTGATCTGCGTTTTTTCAGAAATACAATAAAAAGCTATTTGCTCTGGATTATTTGGTGACACGTTTTGCATCATGAAGCAGCTTCTCTCCACTCACCATGTGAACTATTTCATGGAGCACAGCTGCAAAGACCGAGAAACACTTGCAATGTGCTGTTACAGAAAACATTAGAATTAATCTTTGCAGCTTATTGAATTCATTATTGATTTCATAGTGATTCACTAAATGTAGTTTGGATCTTTGGGGCATTTATGAGAAATGCAGTTAGTTTACTAAGCTTTTTGTAAAGTTAATGAAGATGCAATGTTTAAAGAGAATTGGTCTACATTATCAGTACTTATGCAATATAATGACATATTATTTATCTATCTGTCTTTAATGCTGTATTAATAATAATAATAATATTATTATTATTATTATTATTATTATTATTATTATTATTATTATTATTATTTGTAGTGGTAGTGCTATTATCATTTGAAACAGCATTCATGCATTTGGCCCAGAGACAAACACAAGCACACTGTGCCTGTCAGTGGGGGCCAGTTATCCTGTAATGGCTGCCACTGCTCATTGTTCACAGTCTTCTTTGTTTTCAGCGCCATTTTGACTGTGCGGTAGGAGCAGCAGCTAGTTAACATCATTTCCACACACATACATGGCAGAAAGCTGTAGCCATGCTAACCCTTGTTTAGCTTCCTATTCACCAGCAGCAGAATACGACACCCAGCAAAGCGGCAGTTTATTAGGCCTAAAATGAAAATAAATGAACTTTTATGCCCACACACAGGCAACAGAGGAGCTTTGCTGTGTTTAATCTCGGTGGGTCTGTCAGCTGTTTGTTGGAATCCATCTGCACAGTGATAGTTTCTGCTGGTAGAGCTGCTGTGGTTATTTTTTTTATTTTTTGGTGGTGGTGGGCGGGGGTTTACCGTGACAGACCATTATTTGATAAAGAAAACTGGAAAGATAAAACTAACGAAACATCCCATTTTCCAGAAATGTTTTGCGGTAAAATTACACAGTGTCAAGAATTTCATAAGACTAAATGTGTAGTATTTTCAGTGAAAGGACGGCATCGATTAATTTATTTGCAAATTTACTATTATAAATGTGTGGTTAAAATTATTTATTTAATGATTAAAATATGACTGTAAAAAAAACTGGAACTGTGCTTTAATATAATCATGAACGTATTAAATTTTCCACGTATTTGGTTTTTAATGCCTTAATTATTTGCCGTTTGCACTCAAAGAATAAATATATAGCATGTAAAACACATAAAATGGATGTTGAATAAAATAAAATGAATAATGCTGCTACATAAATGTAATTAAGATAAATTTAGATATATTTAAATGTCGATCCCAAACACTAGCAAATCCCCGAATACTGAACAAAATCATGAAGCACGTTGTGAACGTTAATATTTTAATTCTTTATTATTATCCCACTATGAAAATATTTGTACAATAAATAATTTAGATTTTCACTATTAAAGAATCTTAATAAATAAACTAACGTCTACATGTCGGCTGCTCAGCAGGGCTTCTCGCTCAGAGTGACAACTCCTGTCAATTTAGAGATATTTTCTCCAAAGCAGTCCTGCCGTCCGCATCAAGTCTCTGTGACCAGTTCCTGAGTTTTTTTTTTTTTTTTTTACTATTTATTCACAAAGCTGAACCCCTGGCAGACAAGAAAATAAAAAAAAAATCTCATCGATTAGAAGAAATCCAACGTACAAAAAAATAAAAACAACCTAAAAAAAAATCCAAAGTTAAATAACACCTGATATTTCACCTCTTATTAAGGGGAGAAAAAAAATCTAGCCGGAAAAAAACAACGCGCAAACAATTTTGCAATTACCAAAAAAAAAAGAAAAATAAAAAAAAGAAAATGCAATTTGCTGACTGTGTCTCTTAAACCACAAATGCCATACGGAAATAATAGCGTAAATGAATTTTATCTGAAACAAGAGCAAGATTTTCATTCATAAACCTTACAGGAATTTTGCCGAGACGCTTTTTTATCTGTTGGATGTTTTTCTGCTGATTGTTCATCCACAAAGGTCGCTTCTACCCTGGTGTGTTTGATGTCTTTATGATATTCCTCTTGTTGAACCGGTGCCACTACCTTCAGAAGTTGAGGTGTTGTAAATCTATGGTGCACAGTGTGCTTGTGAACAAGTCGAAGTCCTCCTCGGAAAAATCCACCGGACTATCCAGGGAGCTTTGCAGGCTGGGAGACAAGCAGGCGTCCTCGGTGAAAAGAGTCAGGTCGGATAGCGCGGTGGATGATGAGGAGGAGGACGCGTGAGATTCAGATGGAGCGATGGATGAATCCCGGTGGTCCAAAAAAGACTGCTCGGCCCCCGGTGCAGTCCCAGCCCCGCTGTGGGGCCTCAGGCCGGTGCTGTCAGTTGAGTTCGTCGGGGAACGCAGAGCCGCAGCAGAGTCCGATGAGCCAGATGTCCCTGGCTGCTTCTGACTCACACGGCCTGTGTCCTCCTGCGTGGGTTGTGCATTGTTTCCGTTGTCAGTGGTGCTATAGGCGCCGGGAATAGCAGTCAAAAGCGCACCGCTCCCCTGTTCGCTCTCTGTTGTGCTTTCCTCCGACGCTTCCAGCGGCTGACTGGAGTACGGGGACGACGCATCGGCCCCTTCAAGCGGCTCAAATCCGCTGGAACACGGACTTCCTCCCCCTCCATCCCGATGGTGTGTGGTCTGTCGCTTGTGTTTCATCCTACGATTCTGAAACCAAACTTTGACTTGTCGTTCTGTAAGATCTAAAAGAGCGGCGATTTCCACTCTCCTCGGCCGACATAAGTACTTGTTAAAGTGGAATTCCTTTTCCAGCTCCAAAAGCTGCGTGTTGGTGTAGGCGGTGCGCAGACGACGGGACCCAGCTCCTCCAACGTCCAGGCCGACCTGGCTGGAGTCTGCTAGGAACAAAAGAGAAAATAATTTATATCTATATTTATATATATATATATACATATATATATATGTGTGTGTGTGTGTGGGGGGGGGGGGCTGTGTTTTGTAACTGACTAGAAATGCAGTCCTGCTATATTCATTTGCACAGCATGAGGCAGCACATTTTATTATATTTCATGGCAATAAATTATCTCCTCAATTGATTGCAATGAAATATGAAGTACAGAAATGCCTTGACACGTAGTTACGTTTTCAGTGACATGACAAAGGATCGAGGAGAAAAAAAGAAAAAGAAGAAAGGAAGAAGGAAACACCAGCATGCACGTGTTTTCATTTCTTCATCATATACTAAAGAAGGAACTTCAACTGTGAGACAAGAACGACTGGAAATGCTGCGATGTAGATTGGAAGTGAGTACGACTGTGCTTTTTAGTGAGATCAGGAAAAATCTCAGACTGGAAGTGGAATGAAGAGAGGAAAACGAGAAGTTCATATTTAAATTAATTGGCTTATATATATATATATATATATATATATATATATATAAGCCAATATATATATATATATATATA
>CAEFZY010016929.1:0-51229 GCA_903066815.1 Brachyrhaphis roseni
ATGGTTCAGGTTAAATCCTGCTAAAATGCACCATCTGCTGGTAAAAAGTTGTACTGCATTCACCGTAGAAAGAGCGGTGTATTATGGGTAATCCTCAGAGCTATGAGGATCACTGACGAGGTAACGTGTCTCTGCTATGTGATGAAGAAATATTAGTTATGCATTTTATAGAATATGTTTATGCTTTTCGTTTTATCATATTATTGAAATATGTTTAATCAAGGTTACGCTAGTTCTGCTGTTATATCGTTTTTGTCGTGTTTAAGAATGTTTAGTTCGTGAGAAAATGTGGCGGGAATTTCCCACGCAGTAACATTATGGCTCCTCTTTGCAGGAGCTTGTTTTATGCCAGAGACTGACCTCTGACCTTACCTCCATGCCCATTGTGTGAAATGCAGGTATGTTTTGTCAAATCTGTTGTAGCAGATGGTTAACATAAGGCTGAGTTTTACATTAACAGTTTTATATGAAGATATGGTTCATTTATGTTTCTGCATTGTTACAAGATGCAAGTTTATATAAACTAAAATATAAAAATGGCATCCAGAAAATAAAATGTCAGCATTTTATTTTATTTTTCAGAGCATTTTAATTAATCGCTTTACTTTCTTTGAAAAGGACACTCACTGGTTGTTTCTTTAATGTAAACTATACGATCACTGTAGTTTTCAATGATTTTATTTTAATCACTGTATTATGGGTAATCCTCAGAGCTATGAGGATCACTGACGAGGAGCTTGTTTTATGCCAGAGACTGACCTTACCTCCATGCCCATTGTGTGAAATGCAGATGGAGAATTAAAGAAGGATTGATGCCAGCTTGGGCTCCTGTCGTTCATTGCTGCATGAAAAGAAGCCACCAGATCCATATAGGCCACATTAGCAACAAAAACTCAGAGAGAGTTTAACCTGAGCACAGCAGCTCCAGAATAACTGCAGTGTAGTATTCAGGTTAACATGCTCTGCATGGTCTGGCCTGCTCTCATTAATGCGTTTAGTCTGTACAAAGGTCACGCTGCATAAAGGTGACGGGAACTTTACCGAATAAGGCCAGTAGGAGGCGACATTCTGCTTAAATGATCCTTCCTGAAATGTCTGAGGGTTTAAACTGCAAAAGGTTTTCATGTTGTTAAACTCCAGCTGATGAATGGAGGCAAATAAACCTGGATGATTAGAAATTACAGCCTGTTTATGGTCACAAACATTATTAACGGTCAGTGATACTTTCCATTAAAGTTTAAATCAGCAAGAAAGCAAAAAAATGTGGAGAAATAGTAATTTTTTAATGTGGAGTTATTTCAGGAAATTAAAAACAGAAAATATTTCACCTGCAGAAACGGATGGATGGATGGATGGATGGATGGATGGATGGATGGACGGACGGAAGGACGGACGGATCAGTGATTTATAACGGTAGAAAAGTTCAAGACAAACCAACAGATCAATAAAAGAGATTAACAATCTGGTGAACAAAGCTGATGAAACTTTGTGGTGAAAAACTGAAGCAGGTTCAGAGTTCAGAGGTCATTTACCCTGAGAGTCGGTGAGCTGTGATGATGAACGGGTTCAGGTCAGGTACCGGATACCGGTGCTGACATAAAAAAAAGTTCTGACCAGGTTCACGGGCCGTTCGCTCCCAGAACACATGGTGAGACACGCAGGACGCATGAAGCTGGAAACTTTACAGACGATAAATAAAACCATTTTTAACAGAAATCTGACCTCAATCTTCTGAGATTAAAGTCAGATTTCCTTGTTTTTTTAATCTTCCTCCATACAGAAGTGTCTCTGCTGTTGGTTTATGTAAGTTATTAATATCGGCTTCGTGTTTAAATGCTCATACTGGGTGAACTGGGCGTCGTGACTCAGCAGACTCCAGTTTCAGGTAGCAGCCTCTGCTGGTGCTGAGCCCAGACATCTGGAAAGATGCTGATGCAGGAAAAGTCTGGTCTCTGCTGGCAGGTTGATTTTAAACAGCGATACTTTCTGGAGGCTGGATGGGAAAATAAATGGCAGAAAAATACCAGAGTACTGGTTAAAGTTCAGGATTATCTTGGATTAAATAAACATTTATGTTGAGACTAATTTATTAGTCAGTGTCACAATAGTGATGTTATTATTTTGTATCTAATTTTTAAAAATATTTTGTCTAATTTGGTAATTTTGATTTACATGTTTGGATTTAGCTTTTATTTCGGTTGTACTTTTTGTAAAAATGTTGAAATTGTATATTTATATGTTTTCATAGTAAAGGATTTAAAAAGCCACATTGAGTTTCCCCAGCCAGACTATGGGAAAGTCAGAGTAAAGAGGAAAGCTTCGGTTCATAATAAAGAAGCAGATTAGATTCTGAATTTGGTCAGGCAGGGAGTGAGAGCGCAACGGGAAACACGTCTGACCCAGTTAACTCCTGAGGCAGAAAAAGTAGCTGCTGATGTCTGGGAAACATTTTATCCTCTCCTGTTTTCTCTTCAGTTAAAAAACAAAAAAACAGCATTCACACAAAATATCCGCATGAAAGAAACCAGAAAATACAGCTCTCAGAAATCTTCTCACCCCTGATAAGTTTGTCTGGTTTCTTTTCATCTTTTCAACATTTTTCTATATAATTTCACATCTGCTGCAAAATTCACATTTTTTAAGTGGAAACATAGAAAAGAAAAGGTAAAAGTTCAAAGCACAGGACAGAAATCTCCACTGCTGATGACCTAATTATCTCATTCAGGTGCCTTAAAGCAAATCAGAGGATGGTAACATGAGATTAGGACGCCCCCTCCTGGCCGACTGTGAACATTACACCAAATGATTTCAATTACATTTTCAATGTTTATTCATACAATGCTTTTACACACAAATGTTATCTAAAAGTACTTAAAAATCTCTTCTAATGTACTCTCAGAATTAAAAAATAAAAAGTTTGAAACTGAGAAAATCTACATTTAAACAATCTAATTTCCTCCATGCTACTGCAAAAGTCCAATTATCACCTAAAGACAAAAATATTTCCACCTTTATGTGAAAACTCGAGGGAATATTGAATGACAAGCTATCCAAAACAAGCAGATCGGGGGGTTTTCTGTAATAAACTGGACATTTAGCACATTTCTTTGTAAGTCTGAGCTCAGTTTTAGTTGCCTGATCACTGCAGCAGTGAAACAACTAAAACCAGAACCTGTTAACCTGCTACGAAATCTGAAAAAGAAACAAATTGTGACTAAATATAAAGAGACTCAACAAGACATTTAAGAAAACAGTCTGTAAAATCAAGATTCATTAATGAGGAAAAGAGTCTTAAAGCAAAGCCCCGCCCCCTGACATGTATCTAAAGTGGGCGGGGCCAGGAGGCACTGGGGGCGTGGCCAAGTGCAGGGCTAAACGTGGCTCTGGTCAAAAAACTACTTTGACTTTTTATACTTTATTTAGCAACTTTTTTCAAGAACAGCAACAAATCTAGCCAACATAAATTTCTACTGTGTGACATAAACATCAATCAAGCTGGAACCAATAGGAAAATTAAACTGCAGTAGCCACCATTCAACCCAAAGAGGGCAGCACTGAGACGGTTTTGGATTATTATTATTTTATTACATAAAAATGTCAACATTTGCACAGAAATATAAATATAGAGCCCTAAATGACAAATTTAGACATTTTATCTTAAAAAAAGTAGATCTAGGTTTAGTTACTCTTGAAGTTCAGGCATAATGGAGCAACACAGCAGGAGAAAGATCCAGATTTCACCACTGAGTTCTACTCTGAATGAAACCAGGTTGCTTTAAAACTGGCTGCAACTCAGATTGTCTTGATATTAAAATTTATTTCACAATCTGAAAGTTGTAGTATTCACTAAAACCTGTCAGTGAGACTTGAACACGAGCTCCAGAATATTTACAGTTTCCTCTGAAGGAACAAAGACACAAAGAGAAACGAATCCCTTTTGGACGACACACGTCACCCTATTGCACATTTTAAACATCTCCACTAGTAGTGTAAAAGTTTATTAATACGTTTCACCTTCAGTAGTCTGTTTGGATCAGGGGTGTCCAAACGTTTGACATTTGGGCCATAAAGGTCAAGTTGAAACTGCTTCAGGGGCCACAACATTTTGAGTATTTTAACTGCAAAAACTATTTTATTTTTTATTTTAGCCTACTAAATAAATTATAAAATCAACTCATAATATTTTAATGAAACTCTACAATGATTGTCAGATTTCTGTTGACAATTATTACAGTTTAAAAAAGGATCTTCCATGTTTGCCATATTTAAAACAACAAACCATATTTCAGATTGGTTATCTTTTTCTTTTGTGTCTTTAGTTTTGTTTTTGCCAGATTTACTAAATGCCTGAATTTTAGTAAAAGCCACTGGATGTTTTTGTGCCTGTTATTAATAAATCACATTAAATTCAAAGCAAAAACATGGGTGAATATTGTGTGTTGGACTTTACATTTCCCGGGCCGTACTTTGGACACCCCTGGTTTAGATTCTGTTCTTGTTGTGATGATGTGAAGAGTCTTTAAAGCTGAAAGCGGCCGGTCCAGTCTCCGTTTTGGCTGTGAAACTACAGTGTTTCACTTCTCTGTCATGTTTGTATGCAGATCACTGCTCCCTGCTGCCCCCTGGTGGCGACTCCAGCTCATAGGAGCTTCTCTCCAGCATGTCCTTGAGGTCTTTGAAGGTCGGCCTGTCCTCTGGCTGCTCCTGCCAGCATTTCAGCATGATGCTGTGGACGAAGCCGGGGCATTTGCTGGGTGCCTCCATCCGGTAGCCGCTCTTCACTTTGTTGTAAACTTCGCGGTTGTTGAAGCCTGGAGGAAGAGAGAGAAAGAGAAGGAAGGAGAAAGGAGAAGTGGTGAGGATATCTGACGTTTCTGCTTGCAGCAGAGCCCGAAAATAAAACGCCTATTAAAGCAGCAGTGTGGTTTATTAGCGTAGCAACAAGGCAGTTCAAAAAGCTTCACATCATTACAGAAACACCAAACTGTCACAAATTTGACATTTCTTCAAATATTCTAGATTTGAAGTTTGTCAAAATTTTATTTATTCTTCAAATTCTTTCTGTTGAATCAAAAAGTTATTTTGACTCAACAGAATCTTTTTTTGTGTGCAATAAATTAAGCAAATTTATTTTCTAAATGTCAACTTGTGCAATAATATGGTCAATGGAAACGCAGCTAATGTCAGGACTGTAGAACTGGGTGGTGTCTCTCTCTTCCTGGTTTTAGTCAGAACTCCAGCAGCAGCGTCTGGATCTGCTGATTCAGACGCTGCTGCTGTAATCAATGTGACTAAAGACAAAAGCCTGGATGAGTTTCTCTGATGCTGAGACATTAGTCCTCCAACCCTGGAAATGTTCTGCAGGTGACAGAAGGCCGACTTTGGAACCGTCTTTATGTGGCTCTGAATGTTCAGGTCAAAGTTCACCCTGATCTCCAGTTTCTAACTGAAGCTGATTTGAGCAAAGCTGCATGAAACCTGCCATGTTTTATAGATTATATGACATGCAAGGATTATGAGTTAATGTTGCGAAACTGGAACGGATGCAACTTGTATTTCTTCACTCAAACATGCGATTAACCACAGCAGCTGCTGAAATGAACTCCACAGTTTCTAACCCTCTTCTGCTGAAACATCAAAACACGTTTTAAAGCTTCAGATGACTGTGTCACAAACTACCAGAGGAATATGAATTACCAGAATGAAAAGCATTAAACCTGTTCAGGGTTTGGTGTCAGATGTAATGAGAAAGATAAACAGCAGAAAATATGGAGCAATTCAGACATAATTAGACCCACATAGAGAACAGCAATTCAATTATTGTGAAAAATGGAAAGATTTCCATTTTGACACTATTTGCATAACAATCAAAGTTCATCCTTTCAAAGATCAGTAAAACTTCTGAAGATTATTTAAACACTGAGACTGGAAGACATTTTAAATACTCAAAATAAATAAAACAACTAAAAATAACTGATATTTCCTGTAAAACATCATTTAATCATTAGACTCAGACAGGAGAAACAACTAACTCCTTCATTCTTGGTGGAAATGTTTGCAGTTTTTTAGCAAAAGCTTTTTATTTGTCAATTAAGCGAAGAAACTAAAACGGCTCATAAGTTGTTATTTTTATTCGAGGCTGGAAGAACTTCATCAGATGATTAGGTTTCAAATTTGCACTATGAAACTTTTATATAAATGTTTTATATTTTTGTTCACTTTGTCCTGAAGTAGGATATGAGACGGATAATCTGTAAAAATGTCACCTTGTGGTTCTACTGACCTCTGCAGAAATACACCGCTCCTGCTTACAAACAACCAATCAGCGCTGTCAACCATGCTCATGTAAGCGCAACTGCCTTCTTCACAAAATAAAAATAAAGACGGAGTAACGTCAGATTTTAGTGGTTGTAGGATTTCTCTTTTGTCTTTGGTTTAAAAAAAAAAAACATCTCCAGCTAGCGCTAAGCTAACATGTTTGTTTTGGTTGTATTTACCCAGAATGCCCTGCGCTGTAGTCCACCGCCTGCTTTCGCAGCGGTTTCTGGTCCTCTTGACATTCACACTCAGGTGCTTTGAATCGCAGCTGAGTTCACTTTAGTCAGAGGCCGAGGTTTGCAGGCGGACCAGAGTTAGCGATTTTGGTCACATGTCTCCAAACGAACGGACTTTCTACTCAAACGGACCGGAGTTGGATTAAAGCGGACCAAACAGGGCCGGATGTACCGTAAATATGAAAAAGCAGGTTGCTGAACTAACCTGGGTATGGGACGCTTCCATAGGTCATAATCTCATAGAGCAAAACCCCAAAAGACCAAACGTCTGACTTGATGGAGAACTTCCCGTGGCTGATGGCTTCAGGCGCCGACCATTTGTAGGGAATCTTCTTCTCTTCTGAGACGTAAATCGGCTCCTGGACGAAAAACATTTTATCCTCCAAAGCTGTAAATTCAATTCAAACCAACCAACAAAACACAACTTCCTGTCGACCAGCGCACCTTGACGAGTCGTGCCAGTCCAAAGTCGGCCACCTTGCAGATGTAATCTTCTCCTACCAGAACATTTCGAGCTGCCAGGTCTCTGTGGATGCTCTTCTGCTCCTCCAGGTACGACATCCCATCAGCCACCTGGGTTGCCATGTCAATCAGAGATGCAGCGTCTTGATTTTGTCCTTCTTTCCCTGAAACAGAAGGATGTTAATGTGGGTTTGATACTCTTCCAAAGCTCCCAGGAACCTTCAGCTCTTTTAAATAAAGTTCCTGGATCTCCCAGACAGGTTTACCTCTGAGGAACTGCAGCAGGCTGCCTTTCTCCATCAGCTCAGTGATGATGTAATACGGCGACGATTCGGTGCAAATGGCGAACAGGGAGATCAGGTGGCGATGGTGAAGCCTCTTCAGGATTTCAACTTCCCTGAGAAACTCTGTGTTGTTTACAGAGTCTGGAGAAAAACAGCCAGAGAGTGAAACTAACCTCTTTATTTATATTTGTTCTTCCTGGTAGTTAAAATAATCTGCTGCCATTCCAAAAAACTTGCAAAATGCCTCCTTTGTTTGTTAATTAAAACATAAATTAAAAACTGTTTTCTTCATAGTAAAAAAAACAAACATGTTTTACTTTGGATGTAATAGCTGACGGGGGTTTTTTTCACTTCAAGATAAAACCATAAAAATGAAAAATCGGATGTTTTTTGTTTTGAAACTAAATTAGAAAATAGAAATGCCAAAACTACAAAATTTTTATTTTTCCTAAATTAAAATGTAAAAGTAATATTTCACTTTATAATTGTGTTTATAAACTGAAATAATCCCCCATATGTCCTTTTTTTGGAGGCGTTGTGACTTCCATTATTTCTGTTACCACTTCATATTAAAATCATTTTATTTTAGATTTAATAGTTAAATCATAGATCAAACTGCAGATTTTTTATTATTTTTGATTTTTATGTTTTTTCATTCAAGTATTAAAAGCAGAAAAACCAAAAAACCTATTTCAAAACTATTTTCATTTTGCAATGTTTTTAGAAATGTAAAAACCAAATACACCGGATTATTTTTAACCATTTTGTTTCTATTTCCTAAAACCCAGGAAATGTTTGAGTTTCTACAGGAAAAAAAACAAGAAACTTGGATCTTTTTCTATAATTTTGCAATAATTTTGCATTTATAATTCATGTTCATCATCAACCTTAAAAAAATAACCAGAAACGGGATCCCACAAGGATCAATACTTGGTCACTTCCCTTTACGTTGCATATCTGTCTAAAAATCTCTCTGGCTGTGGGATTATTTGTATTTGAGTGGAAGCTGATTACCTCACAACAGCACTTAGATGAGGCATCATTACGGTTTAAAACATTAAATATTGATATTAAAACAGTGGCAGTTTCCCTTTCTGGGCTCGTCCCTCAGAAAAACGGCTTTGAAATCAAATAAGTATCCAAAATAGCACCACATCTGGAAACGGCATACGATTTTATTGATTTGGGAGGTGAATCGATCAGAGTTGGTCAATTTCTGGGTGAAAAAGCCGCATTTGGGCAAAAGTGGTGATTTTTGGTCTCATTTGCCTGCAGAGTGAACGAAGCCTGACGGTGTTCAGACCCGACAGGCATTTTGAATCCTTCACATCTTCAGTTTACCGGTTTGGTCGACTACGTACCATTTTTCAAGACCTTAATGGCAACGTTGATGTGGTTCTTCCAGCGACCGCGGAAAACCTGCGAGAAACAGCCGTTGCCGAGTTGGTTCTCGACGGTGAACTCGCTTTTCGGGAGAACCCAGTCATCCAGCAAGTGGTTGATATCTTCAATGTTTGGCTTTTTCTGGAACCGGAAACAGATATTTTTAGGAGACATTCATGGCTGCGGGGGAAATGTTTTTGTTTCTCCTTTTTACCTTGTTGCACGGAGTCCCCAGTGAGACGATGTCGTTCAGGCTGTGTTCGCAGTAGTAGTTCACCAGGTCAGCCAGAGAACTGAACCTGTGAGTCTGCTCCACATAAAAACTCTCATCTGTATGTGGGATGCGAAAGTGCCGGACTGCATTGTTGGATTTCACTGCAGGAGGATTTAGACACTTTGAGACTGAAGCAGAAGTGGAAAGAGTCAAAAAGTCTAAAAAAAAAAAACAGGATGTGAAAATACAAGTCTGGTCTAAAGAAGGTCGGATGAGGCGGCTCCCTCACAACATCCTGCAACTAAAGAGCTAGTTGCGCTAACCCTAAAGCTCTCATTGTAAACATTAGCTCCGCTAATGCTGAAGCGCTACACCAACAAGATATTTACCAGAAGCTAATGCTAATATCTGTCGTTTAAAGACTGCAACCTTTGAGCACCAATTTAATTTTGACATAAGCTACATAATAATTCCCTTAAATATGTAATTCTATGTCTATATCTAGCTCTCTACTGTCTGTATGTTAGTTTGAAATAAAGTTATTAGGGGAAAAACGAGAGAACAAGAAGAGAGGAAACAATTGCTGCGGAAACAATCTTTACCCACTTCAAAATAAGAGCATATAAGCGTCTAATTGCTTGAAGAAATCGTAGTAGTTGATAGTCAAAATATGTTGAACTTTATTCAACTGAAAGTTCACAAAACTTTACAATTTATCCAGAACAAGTCATTTAGGGGAAGCTAAATGTGCTAAATGCTAATGTTAACCCTAAGCCTAACCCTATGTCTAGTGCACTAAATGTTTTCAAAGTTAGCACAAAGGCTAAATCGCTAAACTAAATATTAAGTTAGCATTAGCTGCCCGCATGGATAAGTCAGTACAGACCATCGTCTGGAGCAGGAAAGAGCATCACCCAGATAGCATTTAAGCTAATGTTCAGATTGCTAACCCCAACATAAAACAGGAAGTCAGGTTTTTCTTTGCTTGCCTGAAAGAACGTATCCGATGCTGTTCCTCTCGCTTTTCCGAACGAGGAAAGAGGATTCCTCGTTCGCCGGCTCCATTAGGATGTTTTGGGCTTCGAAGCGACTCATCGTCCCGAAAAACCATCTGGATGGAGACAAAACCGTTTAGTAAAGAACTCTTAACTATTTAGTTAAGAGTTCTTTACTAACTATTTAGTTAAGAGTTCTTTACTAAATTAATATTTATTAGTCGTTGGCTTGGCATTATCATTATATTATATGAAAATCGTCTCAAAGCAACAATTTTATTATCGCAATAATTACTGTCGTCAAACAAAGTTTATCTGCAGCTAAACTTTGGTTAGCATCGGTTTATTGACGCTAACTTAATGATGCTGAGACCAAAACTTTTATCATCCAGCTGTTGGTTAAAAAAAATCATGCAACTTGTTTTAATTTATCATGAGATTAATTGATTTATTTCTTATCGTGACAGAGTTATTGACAATTAATCATGATTAATCCGATTAATCGTTTCAGCTACAGCATAAAGCATTAATAAAAACATCTGTCCACTAACTAAAAGTTTGAGTTTTTCTGGAGAGATCGATATTTTCTAAATGCAACATATATTTTACAGTTTGTTGAAATGTTAAACTGTAATATTTCTGCCGGCTTGAAGATAATTTCAATCACCTGAAACATGTTTTTAGCACAAACTAAACATTAACAACCAGCTTCACAAAGTTTCTGAACCTTTTCCAGGAGTGTTGATTATACCCGCTTGTTTCTGGAAAAACCGGGTCACGCACTTTCAATTCTGGAGCCTTAAACCACGAGCGATACCGACACTGGGTTGGCATGAACTGTAACTCATCAGACTGTAATCACACTGGTATGAAAGGCATGACAGGCATTTTTTACAGTGTTCAGCAGGAGGTTCAGTTAAACATTTAGGTCACATTTACATCAGCTCTGAAACACTGTAAGGTTCTGAAAAGTCCAAATTAGCAAACAATTATGATTTAAAGCTATTTAAGCTCCAAAAATAATGTTATAATAACACCAACATGGAAACACTTCTGATTGTCAGGTTAGAGACCTGCAGCCACGGGAAAGTTGAGTGGAAGGAAAAAGTGAGGTTAAAAAAGAGAAAAGGTGCACACCTTTTAGATCAGGAGTGTCCAAAACCATCAACTTGAAAGTAGTTTTTGGACATTTTAGTTTAGATTGGATCAATCAGAACTGGGAGCCGTTTCAGATGTTTGGAGTGAAAGTCAGGTGGTTTCATTGTCTGAATCTCACAGCTGAGCTACTTCCTTATAACAGGAATCTCACATTTTACGATAGGGAACTTGGAGCCAGATTAGTTTCAGGACTTTGCCTTCGGTCGCAGGGTGCTGGTTATTAATTTACTGCCTTGCAGTCCCATCATGCTTTGCTCTGGGAGAGAAGGTGTCAGCGATGCGACACCAGAAAATACTTCAAACTTTTCCTATTCAGGTCTGAATCTTTTCTCTTCACAAAGAGTCAGAATATTGAAAAACAGAGGAGCAAATGTTCGCCAAAAGAATCTGAAATTTTATATTTGAAAGTTTCTAGAAAAACAAGAAAATGTTAAAAGTCAAAAAATATATTTTGAAACTCAGAAAATTTCAAATGTCCTTGAAATTTCCTTGAGTTTTTTTCAAGCAAAATTTTTACTTTTAAAAGTCAGAAAGAAAGAAAATTTCTGATTTTGAAAAGTCAAAAGTTTACTATAAAATATGAAGTTTTGAGAGCAACATAAAAAAATAGAAAAAAAAACAAGAAAATTTATGAGTTTAAAAGTTTAAAAGTCAAAACTGTTTGTTTCTTTTCTCTTGAAAAAAGTCGGAAGTTTTTGACTTTTGAAACTCAGACATTTTCTTGGATTTTTTTTCTAGAATATTTCTGAGATTAATCTCAAAATCTCATCTTTTTTCTAGCAAATTTTAAACTTTTCAAACTCAGAAGTTTCCTGAATTTGGTAGAAATTATCTCCTGTTTTCTGATACGATCACAGAGGAAACATCTGGACTCAGAGGAACGACTTGAATAAATACTAAAGTAGTTTTCCTCTGAATGAATGAACGAACGAACGAACGAACGAACGAACGAACGAACGAAGTTAATGTTATGAAACTTGAAGCGAAGCTGCTTTAGGAAATGATCCATATGCTCAGATTAAATTACTGCTAGTCTGCAGGTTTCAGCTCAGTTCCAGATTTTTAATCTGATTATATTCTGAGTCAGGTGGTGACTAGTTACTTTAGAAGTTTTTGGAAAATGTATTTTTACCTTTTTGTCTTTTGGTTTGTTGTTTTGTTTGCACTTTGAACTGCCTTGTTGCTGAAAATGAGCTACAGAAATAAAATTACTTTAACTTTACTTATCAGACTTTTACTTGAGTCATTTTATTTTTGAAGTATTTCTTCTCTTACTGTAGTAAAATATCTGGATTTCTTCACCAGATCAGACACACTCCTGCTGTTTTTTTATTAGTTTAATACGTTTTCTAAAGATTTGGAAATTTTTTTGCTTTTTTCTGATTTTGTTTTGTAATTTTATTCATATTAATTATTTTTACTTTTTGGTCTATAAAAATACCAATATTTCCACGTAACTATGTTTTGTCCGTGTGATTATTTAATTTTTAAGACACATTCTGGCAGTTTTTGTTCAAGTTTGATCAATTTTTAACTGAAGCAAATTGATTTGGAAAAATGTTTCTTTTGCAATTCTGTCATTTATATGAATTATTTTCATTTTGGTGTCTAAAATACCAAAATAATACGTTTGGTCCGTCTATGATGTAATTGTTAAATCATGTTTTGATCAGTTTACACTTGCAGTGACGCAAAAACTTAGGCACCGTTTGCGGGCGTCGTGTTCGAGGGGGCGCCAAAAACAGTGTGAAGTTTTTCCTAAAAGTCATTTTCTGTATTAACAGCTGTTGGTGAGTTAAAGTAGCTGCGCCCGGCCCGCAGTAAACGTTTTACTTGAATCACTTCTGGCTGCTTTTCACTGTGACTCCAGTGCCACTTTCGGCTCTCAGCTGTAAATCCCCCCGTGGGTGATGTGGAAAGTACTCACGGCTGCATCTGCAGGGACTCCGCTCTGGCCAGGTAGTTGTGCGGAACGACCCCGGTGCCCAGGATGCGCCCGTTCTTCTCGATCTTCCTGGCCGTCCACCAGTCTCCGTTGCGGCACATGACCTCCAGCAGGTCCCCCACCTGGAAGGACAGCTCGTCCCGGTGCCGCGCGTCGAACGGCCAGATCCCGGTGTAGATGGCGTTTTCCGCCGGCCTGTCCGGCCTGTCCGGCGGCGCAGGCGGCGGACTGACCGAGGGTCTCTTACCGTCAGCATCCACCTTGTTATTCCCGTCTCCCTGGTTCGGTTTCTCCGGGAGGATCCGCCGCAGACACGCCGACAGACAGTCACACATCGCCGCCTGGAGCCGCTTCGCGCCCCGCGGTGGATGATCCGCACCTGACCGACAGGTAGACAGAAACTCCTCGGAATGAGTCGCTGTTCCGGTTTGGTCGGTTCTGAGTGACACCAGCAGGATTCAGAGAACTTCCTTTAATGAAACCCCGCCTATGATGACAGTCACCAAAAAATCCTTCAAACCAGCAGCAGCTTTTCGTCCCAACTGTGATTATTACCCTTAATAAGGCAGGACTGGTTATTATTATTAATAATAATAGATAAGAATAACCTGTGAAGATACACTGTTAAAAATGAACAGTAATAGTTTGGTTTGTTTATTTATGAGAGGAGAAAATGGGGGTTTATTTTTCTTTTTCACTAATTTATTCGTTCAGTTGTAAATGTCACCTTTTAAAAAAAAAAAGCTACATATTTAGTTTCCATTAAAATATTTAGTTAGCAGGTTAAATGTTTATCACCAACTGTTCATGGAAACGAACCCCAGTTGTCATGTCTGGGCTTTGACTAGGTCGTTGAACAATGAACGTTGATCTGGATCAGGGTTGTCCAAGATGTGGCCCGTGGGCCATTTGTGTCCCCTGGAGGAATTTAGGAAGTCCCCTAAGTAAAGTAAATGCTTTTTTAATAACTAATAAACTCAATAAACATCATAAATGATAAAATTTTAGATACAAAATAAAATATTATTTTTAAAAATGTTGTTTTATGATTTGAGGAAAATGAAAAACAGAATAAATCTGTAGTTGAATCCATTTGAACAGATTCTTCCTCCTGCTGCACATAAATCATAATCTGCTCAACAAAACATTTTGTCTGAGTTTTATTTCCTGCTGTTTGCATATCTTCACTATCTGGGCCAGTTTGTTTACACAAACTATTTTTAGATCATTATGGTGTTTTATGGGCCTGAATGGAGAAACAGCAGCAAGAAACCGACCGACTCTGTTCCTGACGGTTTAATCTCTGGATGAACTACAAATTAGACCAAACAGATTTAACTGGTTGCAGTTTATAATGTCGAAAATTAACAGAAATTATTTGTTTCAAAGTTATATTTTCAACATGTTTTTCATTGACCTATAAAACTCAGTTTCATCCATTTTCTGTCCGCGCTTGTCCCTAGTGAGTTAGTCAGTTTCAAATAACATATTTAAATAACTAAATAACCAATTAAATATTTAGCTTCAAGCTACATATTTTGTTATTGAGGTTATTTTACAAACTAATTATGTAAACTAAAAAATATATTTTTTGCTTGCTGACTGAATATTTAAGTTGGAACAAAATATTGTATTTGCAAGCTAAATATCTTCAAACTAAACATTTGCATTAAGCTAAATATGTAGCCTGTATTTAGCTTTATAGTTAAATATTTTAATTATTTGTCTGTCAAGCTAAGATTCAAACTAAATATGCAACTTAAAATGTGAATATTTAGTTTGCTAACTACATTTAGATAGGAGCAAAATAAATATTTAACAACCTAAATATTTAGCTGAATGCTAACTAAATATTTAGTTCATATCACAAGTTAAATATTTAGCTCCAAACTAGAAATTTAAATATTTAGCTTGCTAACCAAATATGTTGCTTATTTTTAGCTTCAAACTAAATATATAAGCTAAAATATTTAGTTTTCAAACTAAACATTTAGTTTGCAGCCTTAACTTTAGGTCCTTTTCAAATGGATTTATGTGAAATTTTCCTCTAAAAATGAATGAACATATAACAAAAAAATTCAGCTGCATTGTTTTTTGTTTTTAAAAACAATACTTAAAATATTTTATTTTTTGCATAACTTGTGTTTGGTACCAGAACACAAAAAGCCATAAATACAAACATACTCATAATTTGGTGATTATGGCTCAAGTTTCCTGAACTTGGCTCCGTCTGCTGCAAACGTCGTCATGCATAAAAACACACAAAATTGGTTCATTCACAAATTGCATTGCAAGTTGCAAGATTTGTTTACAGTTTTATGTGCTTCAAAAGAAGAAAACCCCACAGAAAGAAAGTGCTGCGAGTCCAGATGTCCGTCCTGTAGCTCGTGTGTCGTCGGTTAGCTTTGTGTTCAGTGTAAACGTAGGCACTAGTTGTTACTGGACATCAGTTTGGCCCGTCAGGAGAGCTTAAGGCCTGGACTGTTGGCACCGTGCTGCAGCGGCTTTTCAAGTGCTTCAAGTTCATCTTGTGCTGATTAAAAAAAGCATTTTAAAAATGCTCCTGTTACGATGCTTTAAATTTGTAAAATGTAGCCGAGCCTCCATAAATGCCTGCAACAGGTAAACCTTTTAAAAGCCAGGAAGCGCAGAGAAGTGCACAAACAAAAATATAAAAATAGATCTTCTTACAGTCTGTCCTGAGAGCAGCACTGGAGCTCAAGTCAGTTTTCTGAACATTAAATATTTCAGCCCAGGTCAGATAATCAGTTTGGGTCTAAATACAGCAGGCTACAGTAACTGTGCTAAGGATTACACGTACCAAACCACACAGCAAGCTGGCATGCTCACTAGCTTCAATAGCTTCAACACAATAACTCAGTAACAGTAAACATTATGTGCATGTTAAATAAGAACCCTGGTCCCACCTGGAAGATTCAGCCGCAGGATTTCAGCCCATTACTGCAGAAAAACTGCAGATATCAGATTTTAACGCTGCAAGCCAACAAGCAGAAATTCAAGCTGAAACTCAAACCGTAGCTGCGTTTCCATTCACCACATAAACGCACAATTTTACATTTCTAAAATGAATTTGCTTAACAGAGACATGCCATGAAGCGATAAAAGTTTTGTTCCTAGGATGAGGTGATTTTTTTCAGCTGTATTTAAATTAGTTAATTTCACAAAACTGCAATGGAAACAACTTTTTCGCATCACGAGTCACATGATCAACAACCAGACGTTACCGCTGACAGAAACCATGAAGAAGACAAACAGGAAGTAGATGGAGGTCTATAAATGAATTATCACGTGAACAAACTTATTCTTGTGTGATTTTAATTCTGATCTGATTTAATGAAAACACCACAATTGTGTTTTCTCAGCATTATTGATTATTGACCAAGTTTTATGCATATTTGCAATGGAAATGCAGCTACTGAGCTCCTCCACATGCCCTATAGGAAAGATGACTAGCATTGGAGCTAAGTTAGGGCTAGCGGGGAGGCTAAGTACGGCTACGTTCCTTAGCCTGCTAGCCAAGCTAAGCTAAACAAAAATAAATGCACATTTAAATTTAAGATGCGCCGTCACTGATCCTTAAACCAAACTCTTAGTAGAGGAAGACTTGTTATGTTGACTACAGTTTACTCCTGATCTCTTTAACGTAAAGGAGACGCAGGTTTCAGTGATCGTCACGTCTTCATTTAACCAGCAAACCAAACCTTTTCTTCAAGATATTTAGCAGGAAGAGTCAAGCTAAGAAACTAATTAATTTCCTTTCTCTAGTCTAATGTGGCTAAAAATTCAGCTTTTGTTTAATTATTGCACAAAATCTCCATTTTCACGACTTGCTTTGCATCGGAAACAGAAGTGAAACTGTAACATTCCCCCTTCAGGCTCAGGATGTCCAGAATGGCTCATATCGACCATTTCCATTATTACAGCCTCTAAAACACAAGAGTGGAGTTTAAAAACAGTTTGAGGAGTTTCTCTGGTGTATTTACAGACTCCACTCTCTACAATACCACTGGGTTTCTGTCCAGTTTGTCCTCCATGTTGGTTTGGGTCGCTGCTCTGCTTCACTTTCCCAAACAGAAACATGGAGAGGAACGATGCTCATCGCTCCGCCTCACCGCTTCCTGCTGTTTCCGCAGGTTCCCAGCCAGCCGTTCGCCTCTAAACCTCCACAGTTTTGTAATAAATGCGTTGATAAATGGCGTCCAGCTGGTTCTGCAGGGCGTGGAACGACGGCCTTTGGGTCGGGTCGGTGTGCCAGCAGTCCTTCATGATCCGGTAAATATTGGGAGGGCAGCGGTCGGGACAGCCCAGCCGATGCCCCGACTTCAAAATGTCCATCACCTCCTTATTGCTTTTTCCTGAACAAAGTGAGACATGAAACGATAAGAGAAAAGATAAGAGATTAGGTGGAAATAAATAAACAGCCATGAATGGAACAGAAGACATTAAATAACCCAAATTAAAATAAAAGTAAAAAGTCTTTTGGTAAAAAGCTTCAGAAATTACATCATCAGACAGATCAAAATATAAAGTTAATTGGAAATTTGGTATTTTAAAGACCAAAAAAATAAATAAATCTAAATAAATCAAAGAATTACAAACTGTTGTAACTTTTCTAAATCAATTTCTGTGCATATAAAACGTGTAGAGAGGAGCCGTGTTCACTAGCCGTGTTTCCATTACAAATGTGTTCAAACCTTTGTTGATATTCTACTAATGTTGAAAAAACAAACTTTGTAAATGTATTGTTTCCATTACATAAGAAACGTGATTAAAAATCAAAACCACTTCCTGTTCATCTTCTGTGTCGTTTCCTCCAGTAGTAACATCCTGTCATTGATCAGGAGCAAGAAAACTGTTTCCATCGCAGTTTTATGAAATAAACTCATTTTGATACAACAACAACAAACTCATTCTAGCAGCAAAGCGAGTTTTTTTAATTGCCGTGTTTCTGTTTGGTGATTTTATTTTCTAAAAGTCAAATTGTTCATTTCTATGGAAACGCAGGTGAACTTTTGGTTTTGTTCTTCGTTCAGTGAACAAAGTGTTCAGAAATGTAACTCAAAGAGAAGCGATACGACATAATAAAGTTATTTAAATAAAAGTATATTCTTTCCAATGCTGGTCGGGAAAAATGAAATTAACATTTTTGCTAGAAGTTGTTTTGTTTTTGTCCTCAGTCAGCAACACAAAGACACCAAACTAGTTCTTAAATGAGTAACAACAGAAGAACTAGTTAATCGTTCTTCCATTAACAGGTTGGGTTAATTCTACGGTAAAAACAAATCATGTTCTTTATCATGTTTTGCACAAAATCATTCTTAGTTATTGAGATTTCAATCTGCTCCTTTCTGCCTGTTTTAGGGTCTCTGTCACTTTAAATCAGATAAACTGCTGGCCACGCCCCCAACTCAACGTTTACACTCAAACCATACAGGTTTGAAAAGCAGAACTGGAATCTCCTGCACAACCAACAAGAATGAAGCAAATGGTTTCTGGATGGCAAATCAACAACTACACTGTAAAAACACAAAAACTTACCCAGTACTTTGGTATAGTTTCTTATTATACTTGAAACAAGACAAAACTAACTTACAGGCAACTTTTCAGCAAGAAACAGAAACTTATTTTTAGTTAATTTAATAATATTGAAAAAAAAAAATACTAGTAATAAGTTGAATTTATAACTAGTAAGAAACTAAATAAAGAAACTAAATATCTTGTCTAGATATTAAAGCTAATCAAATTTGAGATGTTTAAATATCTCAAATGATCTTTTTCACAATTTATAGATCTCTGATTTAAAGATCCTGCTGAACTATATGACGGAACAGCTTGCCATACTTCTCCTCACAGGGTATTTTAACGCTAATCAAGGTGCATTGATTATCATTATAATTCATTTGTGTCTGTGGACTCGGGAACAAAGACTTTCAGGTTTCAGTTTCCGCTCTTCGCTCTGCTTTCACACACAGAAGTTTTCTAATGCAAATACGGCGGTTTAAAGGTTTAAAGGTCGATCCGATGCATTTGCATGAACCGCTACAGCGTTCTGTGGACTGCAGGCGGTTTGGATGTGATTTTATCTTTGCTTCCCTCTGGCTAACAGTTGGCTGAACTGCAGCAGAGGAGATAATTTCTGCTCACAAAACCCAGCAAATCTGCACATTTCAGGAAGATTAGGATTAGGATACATCTGATTTTTTTTTTTTTTGCAAAATGTCTTCAGAAGTCTATTATGAACTCAGGCTGTTAAGATGCTGAAACACTGGAGAATTTCATCATTTACAACAGAGTGAAGCAAAATTAACTAAAATTTACTCCACATGCTTTCAAGTTTGACATATTCCTGCCGATAAGCTGATTATGTGACTCAGATGTCGAGTCAGAGACAAATCTAAAATATGATAATGGAGGTCTGGAGTTTAACACAGAAAAGGTTCAGATCATGTGTCAGGATGGCCCAGTCAAAGCCCGGACCTAAATCTAATAGAGAATATTTGGCAATCTGACTCTTTTTATAAATATGCATATCAACAAACCCCAAAAAGAGCGAAACGCACTGAATGATGCAAACTCCAAAATATAAAAACACTGAAAAAAATCAAATACAAACAAAAAAAAAAGAAGCTGCAGGAAATAAAAGCAAATAGTAAAAACTGCAACAAGTTTAAAAAGCTCCAGATTTGTTCCAGAATATGTTAGTCCTCCAGGCCACCAGGGGGAGTCGGCCGACGGGATGTCTAGGAGCTAACATTATCTACTCCAGACTCCCCCTGGTGGTCAGGAGGACTTACGTTTTCTGGTTGTATTTTGCTTCTGCTGTTGCAGCATGTTTTTGTTTTAAAGTATTGACTCAAATACAAACACACACCATAAATCACATCTTTATTGGAAAAGAAAATTCAGAATCACGATTCATTTTCTTTTAAGCTTTTTAATTATGCATTACTTTGTCTATCACTTAAAATACCAATGAAATCCACGGAGGTTTGTGGTCCAACAGAGCAAAACGTTTCTGGGTACGAATCGTCCTGCAGGGCATCGCAGAACTTTCACTGTTCCTTCGTTTCAAGATCAAACTGGTTTGTTCACAAATGAACCAAAAGCAGGAAATGACTACTGTACCTTCGTACGGCATTTTCCCGCGTGACATCATCTCATACAGAAGCACGCCAAACGACCAGACGTCTGATTTGACAGAGAAGCGTTGGTGCAGCGCCGCCTCAGGCGCCGTCCACCGTACCGGGATCTTGGTGTTTCTGCTGGCAGTGTAGACGCTGTCCTGCAGCAAACATCACAGTTACATCAGAATCACTCCTACAACCAGCAAACAAATCATTTTCTTCAACATGTTCAGAGCAAGAAAGGTTAAACTAACTTACAAGTAGCTTTTGAACAAGATATTGGAGCTTAATTTAAGTAAAAGAAAAATCCCTTAATGCTCATAAAAAAGCAGACATTCAGTCAAACTTTTCATCTTGTTCCACTGGCAGATTATTTCACTAATAACAAGACATTTTCCCCTGTAATAACTGAAATAATCTGCTGATGGAAATAATATTTTTTCATTGATATTGAGGAATTATTGACTTAAATCGACTCTTATATTTTGCTAAAAAGTTAGTTTTGTCTTATTTCAAGTGTTCCAGGATATTTGTGCTATAAACTAGACCAAAACCTCTTGGTAAGATTTTGTGTTTTTGCAGTGCAACAAGATCTAGAGAAACTTGTTTTTAGTTGCATTGATTACTGCAACAGTGTTTTCAAAGGTCTGACTAACAAAAATCAACCAGAACCAGAACCAAACATGGAGAAGCAGCTTTCAGCTTTTATGCACCACAAATCTGGAACAAACTTCTAGAAAACTGCAAAACTTCCTCCAACTTCCACTGATTTCCTTTGGATCTAGACTGAAAGCCAGATCTTCAGAACCATAATAGTAGTTAGTTTAACCTTATTTTCAGTGTACGAAGATATTTACACTAAAAACTAGACCAAAAATACTTGGTAAGATTCATAAAACCAGCTGACCGAACGTGCTGGAGCTCTCTTTGGGTTGCTAGGTAACGGGCAGAGTTCTGCTCGGGTTGCTAGGTAACGGGCAGAGTTCCGCTGGGGTTGCTAGGTAACGGGGTATTGCCTGCTGATTTGTGACATTACATTCTGGAGCTTTTAGAAACAACTTCATTTTCCAGACTTTTCTTTTATTTATCTCAACAAACAGATTTTCTTTATGAGCTTGTTCTGTTTTCAGAAGCAGGAGAAACACCAAATTGTCCAAAATGTGAATTTTTCATAATTTCTCCCCTTTAAGTGTTGTGAAATATTCAATCAAGGCACATTAAACGCTCTTAAACAGCTGAAGTTTCAGAACAAAACCCTTTTGAACCTGAGCTGTCTGTTATAAAACCTGATTTACCTTAATTATCCGAGCCAGTCCAAAGTCCGCTACCTTGCAGATCAGGTCGTCTCCCACCAGGATGTTTCTGGCCGCCAGGTCTCTGTGGACGATGTGTCTGTCCTCCAGGTAGCCCATGCCGTCTGCAATCTGGCCGCTCATGTAGATCAGATGAGCCGTTTTCAGCAGCTTTCCTTCTTCAGCTGCAAACAGTTTCACAGTCAGACCAAATGAAAACCGCTGCCAACGCTGGAGCAAATTAAATCCCTACTGATGGTTTTATGTGAACCTACACAGATTTAAAGATCATTTTTGCCAATGACAGCGTAAAATGTTTATTTCTTTCCATGTTCTGGTGCAGAATATGGTTTCCTAGCATGATTAGCTTGTTAGTCAGCTAGACACCGCTAACTAGCAAGTTAGCTGTGCTACCCTAAAGCACTAATCATAAATGTTTTCTGAACAAATTGTTGAAAATGAGAATTTGATCTCAATCAACTTACCTGGTTAAATAAAGGTTAAATTAAAATAAACATCAGTTCCTCTAATACTAAAGTTTTACACTAACCCTGGATTTAGTGGAAGCTAATGCTAAAGCGCTAAATTCCACCATGTTGTAAACCATGTTCCATTAAAGCCCTTTGGTGTTGAATTAATTTTGATATATTGTTTTTGTTAGTTTTATTTTGTTCCTGCATGTTTCTTGTTTGAAGTACAGCTGCTACATAAACAGTTTTCACTCACTTCAAAATAAAAGCATGAATATAAACAGCTAACTACTTTGGGAACCAATAACAACAGAAAGTTTACAAAACATCCAAGTAAATTATCGCTTTAAGATTTATCCAGAAAAATTAACACATGGGAAGCTAAGTGCGCTAACATTTTCAAAGTTAGCTAAAGCGCTAACAGAAAAATTAGCCCAGCTAAAAGCCTAGCTATAACGGGCAGCAACATAGAAATATAAATGTTGAGGTTGTAGCCTGGTGTTAAAGCAGCGGTGTCCAAAGTGAGGCCCGGGGGCCATTTGTGGCCCTTGGACTCAATTTGTGCGGTCCCCAACTTCCGTTCAAGACTGAAACAAATCTGATCCACATGGAGACTTTAATTTGTAATCAGGGTGAAATTATTACCAACATAATTTTTTAAATAGAAAATGGTGATTACAACACGAAATATTCATAAAAACAAAAGAAAACAAAAGAACTACTTTATTTTACTTTAGTTGCTTTGTGAGAACATAAAGTTCGTGGCGTTCAGGTACTCACAGTCCAGGTAGGACTTGAGGCTTCCTTTGCTCATGAGTTCGGTGACGATGTAGACGGGTTCCCCTCTGGAGCACATGGCCAGCAGCTGGATCAGCTTCGGGTGGTGGAGGCTCTTCAGCGCCTGGACCTCCTTCACAAACTCGTCCTGCTTCGTGTCCTCTGAGAAAAACAAGAAAACCAACAACCAAAGCTGCGCTTGGCCTTTTTACTGATTTATTTCAATGGATGTTCTTATATGTTGCCATTCATGTTGCACATTGTGCAGAAAAGCATCCAAAACATTCATGAAACACTTTGAGAAACTAGGGCCGCAATTAAAAAAAACCTCAGAAATTCTCTAAAAATAAAACTTTTAAGTTTAAAAAGTGAAACTTTTTTGATTTTTGAAACTCAGGAATGTTCATGTTTTTCGTCAATAAGATTTCTGAGATTAATCTAAAAATCTCTGAGTTTTTTTCAAGCTAATTTTCAACTTTACACACTCAGAAATGTTTTTTTTCACAAAGATTTCTCAGATTAATTCAAAAGAATTCAAGTAAATTCAGATATATTTTAGCAACATTTTTCAGGATTAATGTAAGAAGGATTTTTCTAGCAAATTTTCAGCTTTCTAAAGTTTTTCTTCAAAAGATTTCACTCATTTTACTGGTAACATGGAGGAAATGTCCTGTAAAAAGTGAATCTGCTGCCAGTGGAGCTGGAACATTTTAAAATCAATATTAAGAAATTACTGACTTCAAATGAGTTTCTATTTCTCACTGAAAAGTTCATTTTAAGTTTGTTTTCTTCTTTCAAGTCTAAAATACTACCTGGCCGCTGGAGGGCGCTGTGGGGTCTCACAAAATTGGAGGGAAGATGATTTTTTTAAAAAATCCCATAAATTTCATCAGAATTGCTGTTTTCTGCTCTTTAATAATTTTTAAATATCAAATCTAAGTTAAAATAATAGTTTTAAATGTTATTTCATGATTTTATTCATAAAGATGCTTTTCTTCTCAAGCCAGCAGGAAATGGAAAATAAAAATGCCAAATAAACTCTGCTGCAAAAACCCGAAAGAACTACGGAAATAAAATTATAAAACTTATTTTTTACATTTTTCCACTCATCACTTCTGCATTTCTAACCAATGATTCAGTTTGTCTGATGCAGATCAGCTTTTAACAGGACATTAAATCCTGCAGCAGCTTCATTAAGACGTGAAATGTTACCGTCTCATGAAAGTAATTCTGAAGGACTTTATGTAGAGATTTTATTTACAACAGAGAATAATTTAAACTAAACTGAAGGGAAAAACAATCAAAGCTGTTATCAGATGCTGGTTTTGCATCAGGTGAAGCCATCTTGTAAAAAGTGAAATGAAAATCTTCCTGTACCTTGTTTCAGCATCTTTATGGCCACTTTCCGGTTCTCTTTGGTCCAAATGGCTTCCCATACTTGTCCAAAGTTTCCTTCTCCCAGTTTGTGGTGGAGTTTGAACTCTTCGCGCGGTCTCTCCCAAGGCTCCATGTCGAAGAGTTCCCGCTGCGCAAAACACAAACAAACCGTTTCAGATTCATCGCAGAACGTCTGCGTGTCGTTTTCAGACCCACAGAGCGCCGACCGCACGGCCAATCACAGCCCGAAGGAAAGGATCAGGACATTTCTGACAAAAATCTGACATTTTATATGAAACACGAGGAAATTTCTCAGTTTGAAACATCAAACATTTTTCAGATTAATCTCAGAAACTTTCCAAAACAACTTTGAAACTCCAAAACTCAAAAGTGGAAAATTTCCAAAAATTTTAAATGTTTTACTTTTGAAACTCAGAATAATTTTTGTTTTTCTAGGAAATTTTTTAGATTAATCTAAAATTTTAAGTTTTTTCTTGGAAATTTTAAAATAATTTGTTAATTGTGTTAGCTCCTCCAAATTTCTGTCTCAGCTCGGTGTCTCTCTATTTCTAAACTTTATTTTGAAGGTGCACAGGAAAATGCAAATTGTGAAGCTGAAACATTTACTAGCCTTGCTACTAAAATGGCTTCCACTCTGCATATTAATGAATGTTAAGATATATTTGGTTTTCAGGTATTAATAAATGTTTTTCCAGGCCGTTTCAAGTATTTGTGGATTTTAGTCAGTCGATGTCACTGACGGTTTTTGCTTCACAGTTTTGTTTTTTACTGTTGCTGACAAGAATTTTCTGATAATCCATCAATATGTTTAAGATATTAATGGGATGAATGAACAAAAATAAACATTAATCAGGCTTAAATGAGAAACAAACATTTATTGTAGTTAAAAATCTGATGCTACAAAATGAAATTATTCAACAAATTATTAAAAAACTGATTAATAAATAATTTTATGTGATTATAAATAAAACAAAGGATACTGATTTTGTATTATGAAAAACTAAAGTTAAAAACAAATCAAGATAAAAAGAATACATTTAAATTAAGGATACTTATTTTCATCTTCATACATTTCAGTCACAATTCAATGAATGTTTGGATAAATACAATTTAAAAGAACAAAAATCAACAGAAATAAAAAGAATCAACATGTTAAAAAAAGAAATTTACTGAGGATTAAAGTTAAAAACAAAACATTTTGCCACTTTTGTCTTGTTAACTGGATGAATATTATAGAAAGAAAACATTCAGTATTCAGTCTTACACAACATGCATTTAAATTAAAATAATCAAAAACAAATCATATTGAGAATCAGGTACTTTACATATATGATCACACTATTTGAAAATAGAAAATGAAAAAACGAAAATTAATATTTGAAAAAGGAAAAATTGAAATAAGATTTTATGTCCAAACGTCCTGGGGCTCTGCTGTGGTTGCTAGGCAACGGGCAGAGTTCCGCTGTGGTTGCTAGGTAACGGGCAGAGTTCCGCTGTGGTTGCTAGGCAACGGGCAGAGTTCCGCTGTGGTTGCTAGGTAACGGGCAGAGTTCCGCTGAGATCGCTACATTTTCCAGACTCTAAAAAACATGAAGTTACTATCAAAAACCGGCTGAATGTTTTTTCCAGCAGTTGGTCGGTTTTTAGCGGCAGCAGAAACATAAATGGAAGTTTAAAAACATGCAAAATGTGAATTCTCCATGATAGCTCTCCTTTAAAGGAAGCAATCTGGAAATAAAACAATATTCTGATGCGTATCAAAGTAATTATTTTTCTGTGGTTATTTGGTGACAGACAGTGAGGAATGACTTCCAGCATTAAATTCTGAAATATTTCCGATGTTGTGTTTGGTTTGAACTACAGCAAACAGGAACGGTGCGGGCGCTGACGGCGCTCCCTGCATGTGCCGGGTCAACATTCCCAGTCTGGGAAAAGCAGACAAACCGGCTCGACATGCAGCAAAGCATGAAGGGCGGCCGGAGTCGCTCTGCCACTCCTCAAACCTAATAAAAATGTTTTCCTCTGTCTGCGAATCCACGTTCACATTTAAAGACGTTTCTGCTTCGTGTCGCCGCCTCAGACTCACAGCTTCCGCTGGAAGGGAAGAGAGAAGAGGGAGGAATCACCGACTGACCTTCACTCTGCACATTTTTATTCATCCTCTGTGTTTTAAGTTCAATAATTGTGTTGGAGTTTTCTGTTTTTCAGCAGATATGGAGGAAATCTGAGCAGTTGGCTCCCAAACTGATGAGACGTGGAAACGGAAAGCTGCTTGGTGGGAGTTAAAAATAGCTGCGTAATCACAGAGCCGACACTTAAACCGTTCCGTTTTTTTAATCTACTGATGCCAACGCAGCGTTTCTAACCAGAAAGCAAAGAAAAACTAAATACACTGCAGGACGCAGGAGTTCAGGGTTGAGTCAACGTCCCACAGCATGACTCCTCCAGCACCATGGAGGAGTTCATACTAGGGTTCTTTTCTTCTTCATGGACCAAACAAAACATACATGACCAAAATGATTAATCATAGAGTTTTTAAAAAATAACATTTATTTTTTTTAGTGATTTCCAGATCAGAATCACATAAAACACAAACAGAAACAAAAATGTCCAGAGCACAACCCTGTGATTAATCAGTTAATGAAATAAATGCCAACTGCTATTTCAATCATCTTTAATTGGATTATATTAACTCTAAAATATGTAATTTTCTGAATAAACAACTCTCATAGCAGTAATTCAGGAAATGACTAGCATTGGTTCTGTTGTCGACATGAAGCGCTAAACATTAAATCTACGCCTGAAAAAAAAAAAACGGGATGCAGTGCTTTGCTACTAATAATTTCTGTTTAAACCGGTTTTAATTTTTTTTATTACAGGGAAAAGGTCAGTAGGTCAATAATGCTAGCTTGACTATGAGAACCTTAATATGAAGATGTGCTGCAGAATTTGATGTTTTGGTTCAGTTAAAATAAAAAAGGCAATTTAACCACCAACTCTGACAGGTCATCAGTAGAGCAGGTGTTTAAATTAGCTAGTCAATCACAGCTGTGTTAGCTTAGCTAGTAGCAGCAGAAGCTAATCAACCACAGCGATCACTTATTAATAATCACAAAACAAACATCAAGCCTGAAAACATAAAACTGTAACGGACCGAATGTTCTGTCTGTGTGGGAAATGTTGAAGTGTTTTTTGGTGTTGAATCCTGATAGGAGCTGTTGTCAGTCGGTTGCTATGGCGACGAGTCTGCATGTAGCATAGCCGACACAGAGCGAGAAATAAGTGGTTTTGAGTCGTTCTTCTACGGGTTTTCTGTGTTATTTTTCCCTTTGCTGCACTGAGTTAATAACAGCTTCACCTCCAGGTTTCGTTTAGTTAACGGGATCGTTCTACTGCAGCAGCGCCGCGAAAACAATCATCCCTTCACCCTCCAGCTTTGTGTGCATGTTGACGTAAATAATAACATTCAATGTGTCTGTAAGACTTGTGGACGAACGGAGAGCGCCTAATCAGTTATTGATCATATTTGCAGGAAATGCTGAACAGTAAAAATTTTTCCGCCATCGTTTTGGCGCCCGCTCTAGCGCGGCACCCGTATGCGTCATAAGTGGTGTAATTATCTGTGACATCCATCTCTTCGTGGATTGGAAGTCCTGTTAAATTTTTCCATTTGCCAATAATCTGGTGAACGATTAGCTTGGAAATGAGATTAAAACCTTCATGTCTTTACTGGGAGCATTAAACTTTCCAGACAAACAAAACTGATTAACGAGCTTTTTAAACAATAAACTGTAGAACAGAAACATGTAAATTTCTGTTTCTTTGTTTTTTAAACAGCCTGGGTCTCAGCAGCACAGATGCTCTGAACGGACGATGCAGCAGATTTTCTGACAGCCGAGCATTTTTACCCCAAACGCAAACATCTAAATATACAGGATTAAAAATTATTTTAGGAATGAATTCAGTCTCCAGTATCTGGTCACAACCAGAGGAAATGATTCCACACAGCAAAACAAATCAGAAACGGAAATTATTGGTAAAGTTTTTTGCACAACAGCTTTCAAACGACCAGATTTATTATTCAAATAAATAACTCAGGATTTATTCATCTGACTCTAAAGACGAGCAGAAAACTTAAAAAATTATCTGTATGTTCTTTAAATACGAGTCTTATTTTTGGCCTAAATTGTTGCATATAATTCCTAAAAAAATGATAAAAATTTGAAAAAAATACATAAAATAAATCAACGCAAGAAAAGTAAACTAAAGCAGAAATAATAAAAAAAGAAATAAAATAAAATAATCTTAATAAAATACAATAAGAGTAAAAGGTTAACATGTTAATAAAAATAAAAGTTTTATATATAATTAAATAAATTTGATTTAAAAAGTTTGTTCTCAAACAAAATACAAAGCAGGTAAAAAACTGAAAAAAGTAAATATAAATTAAAAATATTTAGTAAAATTCAGTCTAGCAAAATAACTAAATAAAATAAGTGACAGAACAAAAAATGTTTTTAAAAATAAAATTAATTTTATTTACAAATATGCAATCATATAAAACCTTATGAAATAAATTTTATTTAAAGATATCTAATTATATTTTTGTGTATAAAACTAAAATAAATCAAATCAACCCAATAAAATAACTTAAATGAACAGGGTTATCTAGAGTAGTAAACAGTAAACAGTATCCTACCTGCTGGGCGCACGGCTCCACCAGGTTCACCCCGAGGCTCCGCGGGTTCTTCTGGTAGTAGGAGATCAACTCGCCCAGCGTGGCGAACGACAGCTGATCTGACACGAAGTACGCTCCGATCACCGAGCGCTGCACCCGGAAGTGGAAAACCTTCCCCTCGCTCCGCGCTGCAAGACAGCAGCAGGGTCAAAGGTCACAGTTAGGAAGGTCACAGGGACAGAGGTCAGTAAACCAGGCAAACAGAAGCGACTTTAAACGTCTTCAGTCGAGATCGACGCCTAAACAACAGAGTATCAGAGCCATAAAACAGGAGTACATTTCTGTCAAAATAAAACTCAGAAATTTTAGATCAACAGAAAAACAAGAACATTTTTGAGTTTGAAAAATTTAAAATTTGCTATAAATACTAAAATTCTGAGATTAATCTTAGAAAGATTTAAAATAGTCAAGAAAACATTGTAAAGTTTTGGGATTAATATTTTTGAATAAAGTAATTATTACTTTAAATTTTAAAGTAATTATTACTTTATTCAAAAATAAAGTAAGGTAAATTAAAAATCTTTAAATTTCGAAACTAAGAAATCTGTAAGTTTATCCTAGAAAATTTCTTTACATTTCATAAAGATGAATGAAAATTCCTGCCAAATATCTTCATAGTATTTAAAAATCAAATATTCATAATAAAATACAGTTAAAGTAATAATGTTAGACGTTTAAAAACAAATTACATAAATTTTAATTTCACTTAAAAAATAAAATACAAACTGGCAAAAAACTGAAATAAAATAAATACAAATAAATTGAAATTATTTAATAAAATTATGTAAATTTAGTAAAATAAAACAAATGTAAAAAATAAACCATATAAAATAAATATTACATAAAATCAAAATAAAATAATATGAAACAAAAAAAATTATTCTAAACCCTAAAAGTAGAAGGTTTTATTGTGATGACTCAGCAACAATAATTTCTAACCTGTAACTTGAAATTGAAGGAATTAAGATAAAATGTAAATCTGCTGAGTCATCCTCCGAATGCGAGGAAATGCTGAGTCAGCCACTCACCAGACACCGTGTACTCATCGCTGTGACTCTCACTGATGCGAACCAGGAAGGCGCCATCTTTGTTTTGGGAAGCGAGCAGCAGCTTCTCTGCTTTCACGCGGTTTATGTTCCCGTAGTACCACCTGACAGGAAGTGGAGGGGCAGGAAGTGGAGGGGCAGGAAGTGGAGGGACAGGAAGTGGAGAGACAGGAAGTGGAGAGGCAGGAAGTGGAGGGCCAGGAAGTGGGGGGACAGGAAGTGGAGAGACAGGAAGTGGAGAGACAGGAAGTGGAGGGACAGGAAGTGGAGGGGCAGGAAGTGGAGGGACAGGAAGTGAAGAGACAGGAAGTGGGGGGACAAGCCGTCAGTATGAAAGAAACAACAGAAATGTTTCCTTACAGGAACTAAAAACACAATAACCAATTTACTGGACGATAAATCGTCCCACAAGTTATTGTGATAAACGATAATTTTGTAGTTTTGAGTTTTTAATATAATGATAATAACAGAATCAGCTGATCTTCGTACAAAACAAAGTTAGTTTCATCCAAAGACAAACAAACAACATAAGACATGAGCAGATCTTTCATTAGAGGAGAATAAATATATTAATTACCGCAAGAAAACCTTTAGTAGTATTTTTAGTACGCTGTACATTTTAGTTTTACTTAAGTAATTTTATTTAACTTCACTGAGTGAAAAACAAACATGTTTTAACCAAAATGTCAAAAACAGAAACACACCTGCAGTTTTTATTAGTTATACTAAAGAATTTTTTCTTTTTCCCTTTTATTTTATTCATAGAAATAATTTTCCTTTTTGTCCAAAAAAAAAAAAAAATCCACATGATTTTGTATTTTGGTCCAATTAATGTTGTAATTTTTTAATATTATATGATTGATTTTTTTAAAATAAGTTACTCTGAATTTTTACTTTCTGTGTCATTTTGATGTTTAAATAATATTTTTATTATGTGAAGCTTTTTGTAATATTTGCTTTAAAAAGTGCAATTAAAAAACTTTTATAAGTATTATTAGTAGTAGAATTAGTATTATTAGTATTACTTGAGTATCTTTTTTATCAAATACCTTTTTACTCCTAATTGATTAATTTATTTCAATGTCTACTTTTTACTTTTGAGTAAAAATAATTTATAATATTCTTATTTCAGCTGTTGTTGGTTCTCTACTCGCCTTTTCACTTTTATCATCCAGTTTTAGATAAAAAGAGAGAAAACATAAACCATGAAAATGGAAATCAATGAGTTGTTTTGATTTACAGGGCGGTTATTAATTGATTATTAATTTATTATTCATTTATTATTAATTGACAGAGTAAAAATTGAAGTAACTGAGCTGCAAACAGAAACTTTTTCTGGACTTCCTCCTCCAGAGAGCTGCAGTAACAAAACGCCGCAGCGGTTCGGTCGGGTCCGGTCTATTTGCTCAGATTTCAGAAACTGTGTTTACCAGGAGTTATCCGGCGGGCGGCTCCGCTCTCTGGCGCTCGGGTTTCACAGAAACTAACAACCCGAAGCCCAAATCTCAGATAAAACGCTGGGAATCTGACGGCGCCGTCAGAGACACGATGCTGGGAAACTTCAAACAGGAAACGTTTCCGGTGATGCAGCTGATTACGAACGCACCGATTACGAACGCATCGACCGAAGATGAACTTAGTGTCGATATTTAAAGCACCAAATCAGAAGACATAAACATTTAGTGTTGGAGGTGGAGAATAGAGAGTTGGTGCGTTCACACCAGCCATGTTTAATCCGCTTTAACCCGACTCCAGTCCGTTTGCCTAGAAAGTCCAGTTGGGTTGGTGTGAACGCTAAGCTAACTCTGAACGCTAAGCTAACTCTGAACGCTAAGCTAACTCTGGTCCACCTCCAAACCTTGGTCTGGATTCGGTTGAAGTGAAGTCTGGTTCAGTTTGAATTTATATGTGAACGCCAAGCGGACCGGAAACTGCTCCAAAAACAGGAAGTGGACTACAGCGCAGGGAATTCTGGGTAAATACAACCAAAACAACGCCAACGCAGTTCAGAGCTCAATCTGTTCCCAAAGTTTTCAGACGGGTGTCGCTCATTTCCACAGGAGAGTTCACACAGGGTTGTTCTTATTTTATGCAATCGGTCTTCAGTCGGAGCGGTTTGACCCGGAAGTGACCCGGATGCAGAGGAAGAACGTCGATGTTGCTCTGTTTACGGCAGCAACAATGGCCGCCGCTGCCATTTATGGGTAAATTTTAAAGCGTCACAAAAAAAAAAACCTCAGACATGATTTAAAAAGATGAACGACTGATTTCAGGATGTTCACACAAAAGCTTTCAATAATAAACATTTCTCACAGAATATATAAAAGTGTCGATGTTGTCAACTGTAGTAACTGGATCTTTTCTGGTTGGTGATCAGTAGAAAGGTCTGCAGATCGCTAACCGAGGATACATAAACAAATCTGCTTTTAATTCATTTATTAATTAGTTATTGCTAAAAATTTATAATATATATTAAATATTGCCAAAAGCAGCAAGTGTTTATAAAGAAAGACCGAACTCCTGTTCTTTTTTTCTGAAAATTGGATGTTTTTTCTTTAAAGCCCTTTTTAGGTTTTGGATCGACAATGATTTGGTCAATCGCTTCCAAAAAATAAATAAATAAAATAAAATAAAAAGAAAACTGACAGCTTTATTGTTTTAATTTAAATTTTGCATCTTGGTTTATTGTTGTGCAGGTTAAACAAAACTATATCTGTATTTTTAGTTGTTTTTTTTATTTTTTTATTTCTGGTCCAGTTCCTCACACAAACATCATGTTTCATGTTTTCCACAGTAGGAATGGTTGTGTTTGCTAACTGGTGTGTGTGTGTGTGGGGGGGGTGCGTAGGGGTGTGTGTGTGTGGGTGTGTGTGTGTGTGTTTGGGTATGCGGTGTGAACATAAGTCGACCTTCCAGAAAGCGTTCTGCTGAAACATGATGACTCCATGCAGGCTGGATAAATAATGGAGGAGTTGCAGCTGCAGGGCGTTTCAGCCATGTTTTCTCTAATTTGCAGAAGAAGAAACGAGTCCTGCTCCACCGAAAGATGCTGCTGGTCACTGTGACCTCTGACCCTAAGGCTTCATATGTGGTGTGATAACATTATGGTATAAACAACTACAAAACATGAAAACATTTCATGTTTAATGTAATCATCTCAGTCAAAACTACCTTAACGTTTGGTGACTTTTTGCCTTATTTTTACGCTCACCGTAATTTCTCACAAAGGATTAATTATTATAAACCTTCCCTGACGTTTAATTTTATATATCGTGTTCAATTCAACTAAAAACAATAATCTCTGAGAAGAAAACATTGAAAAAAAAAACTATGCAATAGCCTGCTGGCAAACATGCAAACATCCTAAAATGAATCTCTTGCTTGAGAGCCATGTTGTTAGCCAGCTCTCTAGCTAGCTACACAGACAAATGTTGCGTTTTTCCCCCCAATAGAACAGAATCTACTATCAGGAGGGAAACATCCAAACAGACATTTTTCACCAACGTAAGATCGCTATTAATCTAGAAAGGTAGTTACAACGCTAGCTGAACAGCAAGATAGATAACGACGTAGCTAAGAAGCTACCTACCTAGCTAGAAAGTTAGCTGTTATCTAGATAGAAGCTAGCTAGATCTCTGGCAATCTATACAGATTTGTAGCTAGAGAGTTAGCTACGTAGCTAGCAAGGTAGTGAGGCAGCTATCTAGCTAGATATGTAGCTACAGCTACAGTATCTATCACCAGAGAGCTAGCTAGCTTTTTAACTGTAGAAACTGTATTCATCCTATGAGGAAAAGTTTTTTACAGCCACAACTAAGGAAATAAATTCATGAATATGTGCATATGAAACAGAATATTCAGTCTCAATAGAAAATGAGCTGATGGGCGACAATAATTGGCATCAATCATTGTTTTCTGGCACTTTAGGGAGCAATCTGAGTCTAATGTGGATTAATATCTTCAGGCTGCTGTAATAAATGCGAGGTTTGGATCCTCCACTCATTCACGCTCTGTTTGTTGGAAATGTGTGCAGACAGTCGGACCGTCCCAGGAGACGCTGCCGTCTATTTTCTGATAAATGAAGACAAAAAGCCTAAAGGTTTGCAAAAACAGACGACAGTTTCCACTGAGGAACCCTGAATCCAATATGGCCGCTGCACAGATAAAACAGTTTGGAGATGTTCACTGCCCTCCATAACATACAGAAAACGCATTGTTAGCTTGTGTTGCTAAAAGTAGTGAGTACTTTTTACTTTTACTGAAGTATACAGTGTTACTTTACCTACTTTTGGGTTTTTGATGATAGTTTTACATTTTAACTTCCATAAATGTATTTGATTGCATGGAAAATTCTCCATAAAATCTGGATTCTGGTCTTTGACTCATGTTGACGTGTTTTTATGTGTAAAATTGAAGATTTTAGACTAAAAATAACAAAATTCTTCAGGGAAAATGATTTTTTCAGTCTGTCGGGTTTATTAGTGCGTCTAACACTTAAATGCAGCTTTAAGTTTCTCACAGATTTTTATATTTGGAAAAAAAGGAGTAAACTTCTGCCAAAAAAACTCAGGAGTTATTAATCTCAGACATGTTTAGAGAAAAAACAAGGACATTTCTGAGATGCAAAGTCAAACATTTTTTACTTTTAGAACTTCCAGGTTCCTTCTAGAAAATATTTCAGATTTTTTTCCTTGCAAATTTGCAATTTTTAAACACAGAAATTTTCATGTTTTTCCCCCCCAAGAATTTCGGAGTTTAAATAGAAGAAAAAAAGAGTAAGAAGAAAATTTATGATTAATTTTGGAAATAATTAAGAGAAAACTGAGAAACCTGTCGAACATTTTCCGTTTTTTTTAATAGCAAATTTACATCTTTTTAAACTCAAGAGACTTTGATATTAACAAAAATGTATTGAGAAAAATCAAGGAAATTTCAGAGTATTAAAAGCTGCAAATTTGCAAGATAAAATCCAAAGTTTTTATATTAATCCCAGAAATGTTGAAAAAACAAAATACTTAGAAGTTTCAGAGTTTGAAAAGTTGCAAATATTCTAGAAAAGCTCAGAAATATCCTGGGTTTTTCTCAACATTTTCAGAATAATCTAAAATGTCTCAGTTTCTTACAGCAAATCTGAGACTTTTCAATTTCTGAAATTTCAAAGTTTTTCTGTCAAAATTTATTAATTTCAAAATTTCTAAGTTTTTTCTAGCAAATCTGTAACTTCTCAACTTACAAATTTCTAACTTATTTCTTGAAAATTTCTGAAATTAATCTCAAGACTTATATTTAAATTTTTTATTTTTGTTTTCACAGAAATTTACTCCTCCTTTTGTTTTTGTTTTTATATCTCTAATGGCACAGATGATTTATGGAAAGCAGCCCGAACAGGTTCTGATCAGGTCCAGATCAGGTTCTGAACAGGTTCTGAACAGGTTCTGATCAGGTCCAGATCAGGTTCTGAACAGGTCCAGATCAGGTTCGGTCGGACTCACTTGTGTTTGGCGAACTCGTCCTGCAGCAGAGCCACGTAGTTGGCCGGGATGAGCCCGGACTGCGGCTCTCCGGTCAGCTTCTTGGCCAGCACGTAGTCGCCCCGCTTCTCGATCACCGACAGCTTGTCTCCCTCCTTCACCGTCAGCTCGTCGTCGCTCCGGGCCTGGAAGTCGTACAGCGCCGCGTACAGCTGCACCGGCCGCTTCTTGGGCGACGGGGCGCGGATGTCCCCCGACACGGTGCGGATCTCCGCCGACCGGACCCCCGGGTTGGCGATGACCAGGTTCGGGACGGGCGGGTAGCGGGGAGCCGGCCAGATCCGGTTCCAGAGCCGGGAGAAGCAGGGGCAGCAGGCGCGGCAGCAGTTCTCCATCCCGGGTCATGAAGGAGCTCCGAACCGGGCCTGGGACACACAGTCAGCAGCCTCTCCGTCCGCCGGGAACATAACAATGAATCCGCAGCGCGGGGCGGCCCGCCGAGCCGGACCAACCGGTTTCCTTTTCTGTTGGGATCATGGATCTTCGCTCCGCGCCTGCAGTGCGCACGGCGGCTGCGGGAATGCGGAAACCGGACTGTCCTCCATCCGAAGCGGCTCGGGTCGCTGCGGGGGCTCGGTACCGGTACCGCATGGCTCCCGGAGGTTAATCCATTCAGCGCGGCTGAGGAGGCGCAGAGGTGACGCTGAAGGTGAGGCGGGACGGCGCGTAAAGAGGTTCGGGTTTGGCGCTCCGCACAACATCCGAGGAGGAGGAGGAGGAGGAGGGAGGAAGGTGCAGCAAGCAGGGCGGGAGGGGCAGAAACCGGCAAGTTTTCATCACTTCATCAAACAAAGGAGAGTTTAATTAATGACATCATCACGGATTCATGGGTCCATTTAACAGCAGATTTATTCAGTGAGCTGCTGGTTTAACTTGTATCCAAAACAAGAAGAAACATCTGAAGCTGTTTTAGACGATTCAGAACCTTTTAGTGACAAATTAATTTATAAAATATCTTATGACAAATTAAATTAAATTCATGTAACAGCGGGAATAAATTGATTTATTTAATACATCCTCTGGGTCCGTATTGTTTCCAAAGAAATAACTTCATCATTTTCAAATATTTTAATATTGTGTAATAAATAATACGGTTTAATAAAAAGTAAAACATTTGCTAAACATATTTCAAAAGAAAATAAAATATTTGAGAATTGATTTCCAGATTTCTAAAACAGAGTTTTACTTTATCAGCATTTTCATGTAGGAACAAAATCTCACATGCACGAATGTCATTGGTTCCGTCGCTGCTGGAGGGTGTATGGAAAGCCATACAGTTCAAAAATATGTCACTTCCAACATTTAGACATGTCAACATTTTATGTACATTTTAATAAAAATTATTATACCCTTGCTAACTAGCTAGCTAACGTTTTGTGTGTCTTAGCGATGTACAATGACAAGTGATTGTCATCAAAACTCAACATACGGAAGTCCAGGCGGCGGCAGCAACAAAAGTTAAAAATTCTTCTACTTTCTTTTGTCGCATAGCTAACCTGCATCTGCATGTCTATGTTTACCAGCACAAAATTTCACATACAAGGATGTTACCACTCGCTTGGCTGAAAGAGGGTATATGGAAAACCATCCAGTTCAAAAATATGTAGGCAACATGTCAACATTTTCTGTATATTTTAACCAAAATTAATATACCCTTGTTACCTAGCTAGCTTTTTTTGTAAGTGATAGACTCGACACTCAGGTAGCGCACAAAATCTCAAATGCATGAATATCAATAGTCAGTTGGCTTAAGGGGTGTATGGAAAGCGATCCAGTTCAAAAATATGTCACTTCTCACATATAGACAACACATTAACATTTTCTGTACATTTTAATCAAAATGAATTAACATATTCTTGCTAGCTAGCTTTTTTGCGTTTATCATAGTTAATGGACTTGACACACGGAAAGCAACAGGCAAAAGTTATCACCTCATGGCAACAAAAGGGGGACTTTTTTTTTTTCAATTTTCTTACGTCGCATCACAAACCTAAAACAGCCAAAATTAAGATGCCCTTGCAAGCTAGTTTGCTAGTTATTTTTGTCATGGGTGATGGGTTCAACACACAAGGATCGTAGATAACACGTCAATAACACGTTATCTAAACGTTGTCAAGGTGTTGTTTATATGTTGATTTTATGTTAATACATTAACACATAAAAATACGCTAATATGTTGTCAATGTGTTTTCTACCCATTAGAAGACACATTTTTGAACTAGATGGCTTTCCATAAGGGCATGCGATTGTCGCCTCTTCGTAAGTTCCATAGAAATGAGTGGAGAGCCCTTTAAACACAAATTATCACCAGGTGTTGCCAACCTATACAAAGATACATGAAAAACTACAGAATAACTTTAAATATTGGCACTATTGGTGAGAAATGTGAAAAAGTCGAAGAGGAAGAACATTATGAAAGGAAGGAAGAAGGCTGGCCTGTTTCCATAATTAGCACACTGTTTTATTAGTATATTTAGCTTTGTGACGTACAGCTCAGGAGGAAACAGAAAACAAATCAACAAACTTAAATAGTCACAAATCTTTCAAGTCCAGAAACATTTCAGCTTCAGTAATGACATCACACAAAGTAAAGTTTCTTTTTTTAAACCACTGATCTTTTTCCCCATCATGGACCAGAGTGATATGTTCTCATTTCTGGGTAAAACAAACCTCTCCCAGGCAGCTAACAGAAAAAACAAAAACACCCCAGTTTTTTATTTATTTATTTTTTTGTCCTTTTTCCCCTTCTTGTATGTTAAGACCAAAATTCAAGCGCAGGTACTGGAAAAAAAGCTTTCCACTGGTAAATATAATAAACAATAAATATAAAAAGAACTTTTGATATAATTTATATGGTATCAAAGAAGAGGCAGGGAAATGGGCCTTCAGAGGGGTTTGTTTTTACAAAAACATGTTTTCCTGAGGTTGAGTTTTTCTTTAAGTTTGGCTAAATACACTAATAGACTAAAAGACCCGACACTCGCAGTCTGTAATGGCTTATCATTCGCTGAGGAACTCGTCCTCTCCTCTGGACTCGGTTACGCCAGCGGAGGGTCACTGTGATTCTGTGCCCACAATCGGAGACAAACCAACCCACGTTTCAACGCCAGCCAGAACCGCGACGCCGCGCCGACATCAGCTTCCACCGCTCGAAATGCTAACGGCGGCGTTTCAAAAACAGTCGCCTTTCCCTTCACTGTAAAGGACGGAGAGATGAACGGAGGAGGAGGGAAGCAAAAAAACGCAAAAAAGATCAAGCCAGGGAGATCTGCAAAAATCTGTACATGTAAACATCACACTTCCACTGAGTCAAATGAGGGGAATACAGGTTTCACATTGGTTTTACTGGAGGTACGAAGGCCTGGCAGAAGAAAGCAAGACAATAGAAATGTGTTGGCTGTTTGCCGGTACAAAGTCAGGAGGAGAAAGAAAAACGTTCAGCCTCCAAAAATAGGCTGAGAGATTCTTTAGATTTTTGCCTGTTGACCATCTGACAGAACTGAACCGGCATCATGTTCTTTATCCGGGTCCAAAGGGATTTGTTCACATTTCTGGCTGTTTGGTTCGTCTCTAATACTGAATACTACTTTAGATTCATTATTTCTATTAATCAGATCCAAAAGTTTCATCATTAATTTGAAAGTATTTCTTAATAGATCAGTTTTTTTCTAAAGCTGTGCATTTATAGTCACATAAGTTGTTAGCAAGCAAAATTTTACTACTAAATGTTTTCTCTCTCAGACTTTCTTTTCACTGGTTGACGATCATACTTGGACAAAATACTTTCAAGAAGTGTTTGCTGGATCTTAGCAGGGTGTTGATGACGTCTTCATTAGATGTTTAGCATCTCGTTCAGGACTTTAGGGTCCTAGCAAGGTGTTTGTAAGGTCTTCTTGGTCTAAGCAAGGTCTTTAGGATCTTGATAAAGTCTTACTGAGATTTGTAGCATCTTGATTAGGACTTTAATAACTTACAAGGGTTGTGGTAAGGTGTCTAGTCTTTAGCATCTTGTTGAAGACTTTAGGGTCTTACCAAATGAAAGGTCTTTAGGATCTTGGTAAAGTCTTACGGAGATTTGTAGCACATGTTTGAGGTCTTTAGGTTCTTAGTAAGGTCTTGGCAATGTCTTTAGGGTTTAAGGAAGGTCTTTAAGGTCTTGGTAAAGTCCTAGTGAGATCTTCAGCCTCTTCTTGAGGATTTTAGGGTCTTAGCAGTGTTTTGGCGCTATCGTTTGGTGAATATTAAAGCTACACACACGGACAATAGAAAAGGCCTGTCTTGATTACCTGATTATCCAAATTTTGCTCCATTCATTTTTAACAGGCTAAGAAGTTCATGCAGAGCAAAGTCACGCAGTTTGGCTCGAGTTATTTTAACCTCTGATAAAAGACATGATGCCGGTTCAGGTTCGTGTTTGGAATGTACTGTGTTGGATCTGAGAGTTGGGGGATAAAATACCTTGTACCACCCTACAAAATAAACTTAAAGAATAGAAACCTTTATAACAAAAGTTGTATTAAAAAGTAAAAATCCAATAGAAATGTGTTGGCTGTTTGCCACCGGAGTCAGAAATACCTGGAGGAAACGCTTTGATTATGGCTCCACCTTTCTATCGATTGTCCTTTGCTATTAGTTATGTTGTATTTAACACAGTTTGTTGGTGTTTTAATTATTATTTATATTATCTTTTCTGATTGCAGAGGTGGGGGTGCAGTACTGTGGATGTCTGGTTTTGCGGTAAACCTTCTTAAATGACTTACACAAGATTATAAACTGCTAACAGGCGACTGCTTGGTTCTCAGACCTACATTTGCTCTCCTGGTGAGAGTTTCTGAAGGGTTTTAAGCTCTAGCAAACTTCTGGTGGTTTATGTCCATGGTAGCAGGATATCAGGGCCTTTGATTGAGGATGGGGACATGCAGTTGCAGGAGAACTTTATCCCAACCATCATTTAGACTCAGACTTTACCAAGACCTTACAGACATCTGTCTAAGGAATTTAGTCCAATGGACTAAAACAAAACAAATATCCTTCCACCTACAGCAAAGACCAATCCCCAACCATGTGTCAATAAATACCAGGCCAGTTCAGCTGAACTTTATTCATCTTTTAGACCCAAAAAACAAGAGTTTGTTATGGAAACAACCTGAGACAGTTTGAAAACCCATGATGGCAGTAGCATCATGGGTACTGACCTCCATCTAATGTCCAAAATTTCTTCAGTATCAAATTCTTCTTCCAGTGCAAAGAAGTAGCAAAAATATTTATCCAACTACTCTATTCTAAGTGTAACCATCACGTTACGCAAAAATCCTTTAAAAATTACCATTTTACTCAAACACACTGAAATGTAGCTGTTCAAGTCTTCTGCAAACCTAATGAAAAACATTTGCAGTGCAACATGTCTGAACTAAAGGTATGATTCTTTCTTGCTCTCTATCCTTCCAACCTGATCTTACATTTGCATATTTTTCGAGAGAGGTCCACATCCCGGACGAGCCCCCAACTGTTTCTCTCTCATGTTTTCCATTCAGCAATAAGAGCACTAAAACAGATTCCTCCTCTCTTGTGAAAATAATCATTTGAAATTCTACATAAAGGAGGTCTAAATTAAGTCTTTGCTGTCGCTGCTTGCAGCCTGTCACATGAATGGAAAAAATGGCAAACATATTCTGATTATCAAATGCATTTTCAAAAACAACATGCATGTCCTCACACAATCATAGGCCTTCCCTTTAACACCATAGATAACTAATGTTTGGCTCTGTGCAAAAATTGAGTGAAAAGTTCAACTGCAGCTGAAAGAATCTCTTGCTAAATTCAACAATCTCCAACGTCTAAACCAAAAAATAAACTCAAGTTTGCATATGAAAACTTAAGTGACTTGTTGATAATGTTGCAAATTATTCCAAAAGAATCCTTTTTAGAAGATCAGACCAAGTATTTTTGGGCAGAACAAGCTGAAACAGCAACTCTTTTATGGCTTAATCAAACATGAGTTAATCAATTAGCTTTAGATGTTTTGAATAAGAGTCTGTTTCCTATTTTAGCTACACCAAGCAGCCGCAGCCTCAAAGACAATCAAACTCAATGACAAAAAGCTGCTATCAACACCCAGGAATGGTCCAAATTAGACATCATTTGGTCCGCATGCGGCCCAGTGACGGGGATCTGAGATCAAGCACCAGAGGGCAGAAGCGGCGCCATCTTGAGAGGAATGACTAGAAGCTTTGCAGACTTCACAGATTTTGGCTTAGACCAAGGTAAACATTTGTTTTGTGCAACAGAGACTCATGGCTATGTTGTTATGTCCCTTTGTTGCATTTATAAATGTTTTTTACAATCCCAACAAGCATTTTGAAATCAAAACATCATCAGAACCAGTTTCTTATTGGCAGAATTGGACAAAGACTGGTTTAAAGAAAGTAGTAGTACTGGTTTGGTGGGAATCCAAACCTTGATGGTTACCAGATGTTACAAGCAATGTGAATCCTAGAAAGCATACAGCCAAAGCCTCAACCAGAATCCTCCACTCTTGATGATTCAAGATGATGCTTTTGCATATTTTTCGAGAGAGGATCACATCCCGGACGAGCCCCCAACTGTTTCCTTCACATGTTTTCCATTCTGAGTTTTGCCTGTTCCTACTAGTTACAAACCAAATACATTTTTTATCCCCATTTCTGATCTATCTGTGACCAATTTATGTCCAAATCAGACCTTTCCAACCCAGTGCTGAGTTGTTTTGGTCGTCAGGAATCTGGTGTAATTCTGCTCTAACACATCCCTGGAGGATGGAAATACTGAAATAATAAGAAAACAAGGCAAAACAACTGAGATTCACAGTTAGAAAGTCACAAAGACAACATGGAGAAAGCCCTATGAAGCAACAAAGAGGCGACCAGCCGGTGTGAGACGGAGGAGAAAAGCTAACAGAGTCCCGGTGGTTTGGTTATGGTTCGCGGTCGAGGCAGCAGGAAGTCGGTCGGTCATTCGGCCAGGTCGCCACACTCGGCCGGGTTGAGGTTTCAGGTCTGTGGCAGAAGGTCCAGTTTCTCAATAGCAGCAGCGACATGAAAGTTTATATAATTATCATAGTGGTAATAATAATAACAAGAATAATAACAGTAACAACAATAGTAATGGCCATTTCAGAGTTTAAAAAGACAAAACACAGAAAGAGAGAGGAATCCTCATCTGGAGACCAAGAGGAGACATTTAGGTCCAGGAGATGGAGAGGATGGGAAGCAGGAGGTATATTTAACCCAAAGATGCTGAGGTGTACGTTTGTAAAGAGAGGAGACACACCTCCCACTCCATCCCCTCTACACACACACGCCACATGCACACGCAATTTAAGGACAAAACTATCACACTCCCGCCGGCTTCCGCTCCGATTCTTCAAGTTTTCAAGATAAACTGGTTATTTACAGCAGGACGCCAACAAACCCGCGCAGAGAAAAGGAAAGGTTCAGAGGTCAGCGAGTCGTTGAAAAGCTTCATTTCTGCAGTTGGGAGACGGAGTAAACTGGTTTCCGTTTGGGAATGTCGAGGACCCGAAAGCGGAGTCGGCAGGTGTGATCTGAGGTAATTCCTGGTGCTCAAAGAAAAATGGATGCATAAAGTAAGCAGCGAGTTGCTTCCTGGGTAAAAAACAGTGAGAGTCGGGAGGTTTGAGGAGAGAAAAGTGCTGTAGGACACAGAGAGCAAGTATGTACAAGCTAGCAAAACAACGAACAACAAAAATCTGTCGTTTCTCCTTTAAATTAAACACTTCTCCAGTTTTAGTGCCGCGTTTTTAAATCAGTCAATTCAACAACACTGCAAATACATAAAATCTTACCAAGGATTTCTATCTAGTTTGTAATCCAGATATCTTGGTACACTTTAAATAAATCAAAACTAACTTAGAAGTAACTTTTCAGCAAAATGTAGGCGCTGGTTGTAAGTCATTAATTCCTTCATATTAATAAAGAAAGTACTAGTTCCACTGGCACATTATTTCACTTATTACAGAATCAAAGGGCTCCGTTACCTAGCAACGCCAGCCAAGCCCAGCCCGTCGCCTAGCAACCAAATTCTAATTCTACTGGCAGATGGTTTCACTTATAAAATGGAAACAATCTCCTGTTATAAGTGAGATAATCTGCCAGTGGAACAAATTCTTTTATCAATACTAAAGAAATATTTACTTAAAACAAGATCCTATTTCTTGTTGAAAGTTAGCTTTGTTTTATTTTAAGTGTACTAATAGATTTGCACAAGAAACTAGACTAAAATACTTTGTAAGATTTTGTGTTTTTGCAGTGAAGCAAAGAAACAAACAAAATAAATCAAAAGTCCATCTGGGACTCATCAGATATTAGCTTAAATTATTCAGTATTCAACAAATTCATTGGAAAATAATAATAATAATAACAATAATAATAATAATAATAAAACACTTCTCTATTTAATGTGGACAGGTTTTTGAAGTACCATCAGTTTTCCTCTCTGGCTGATTGTGAGGCGCTTCCAGACAGGAGAGGAGGGGATTTTCTGGAGTCCAAACTTTCTGCTCCGTTTTTTCCTCAAAACAAAACAAAAAAAATAATAGAAAAATTATTTCCCACATGCAGAGTCGGTCGGTTTAGATGTGGGGAGATTGTTTCTGTTTTTATTCCACTGAATCCGAATCACAGGTGGGACGACAGTAGAGGAGGTCTGGAGTTCATCACAGGTGAAGCAGACACTAAACAAGCATTACGTGAGGTGTGTGTGTGTGTGTGTGTGTGTGTGGGGGTGTGTGTGTGTGTGAGTGTGTGTGTCGTCTCCCACGGTTTCCCTCAGTTCTGCTGCAGGATGAGGTTTTCCAGCTCGTCGGCCGAGCGAAGCAGGAAGGCCGCCGACTCCCGGTAACCGGCGATCAGCTGGCGCACGGCCGTGATCTCCGGTTGGCTGAGCTGCGTAGATGCCCCGCCCCCTCCGCCGCCGCCGCCGCGCCCGCTGAGGTTGTTGGTGGTGGTGGAAGAGGAGCAGTTGGTGATGTTGGTGGAGGAGAGCGACTTCATGCTGAGGTCTGTGGGACCTGGAAAGGAGACGGTGAGATGAACACGAGGCTGAAGATTATATAACTATATAATCAGTTACATAGTAAAATATAACACTGTGATTTTGTGCTGCTATCTTTTTTACTGCAGGGCCCAAAAATAAGAACAGCTGGATGCTTCAGACTGTAATGCAAGGCTGCTACCACAAGGTGGCAGTAATACATTCTTTTTTATTACTGTGATGCTGAAAACAGGGAAATTATTTCAATAAGCTCCATTAAATTCACTGCCTGTTTTTAGCCATCAGGTGGAACAATCAATCTGTTGCTAACTCCATAAGTTTGATCCATAAGTTTGATCAGTTATTGCTGAAACACTGTGCGACTGCAGTTTGCTTCATAGCAGCAAACATGGAGGAAAAAAGCTCTGATCAGAGGAAACATTATTTGAACCACGTGAAGCTAAAACCTCCACTTGAGGTTCTGCTAGAAAATATGTACAGAAATTTTTTTTATTTTAATGCAAAATATAATATTTTATACAGCTATGGCTTAGTTACTGCTTTGGGTGTTGTTTCTTTAGCAAATGGGTTTTTTTTTGTCTGTTTAATCCAATTAACACTGGAAGGCCTTTAGTTTTTTTAGAATAAAGCCAAAACTTCCATGTGAATGCCAGATAGTCTTATTCAATAAATTAGGAAATACAGGCTTGTCAGATTAATAGTACCTTTCGAAAATAACCTTTTAGCAGGTTTAAACATACTACAAAATATAAATATGTTAAAACTGAAGTAATTTAGTTAATCTATAAGATGTATTTCAATTGGTGATGGAACTGCTGTCATATTCTAATTTATGGAATAAGTCTGTTATTAGCTGAATGTTTGTCTACAGTTGAAAAGTTTTACAATTCAGTAATATTTTTGTGAAAAATTATCACATAGTTGCCTTTTATTGTCTGATTTTATCAAGTGCTAAAAACAACAACATGAGATTTTGTAGCAATCAAAATGTTATTAAACATTTCAAAAGCAGAATAAATAACTTCTGTATAAACCAAATTAAATCTTGTTGGTGCAAACTTTGTATTTTCAATTATGTGATTATGATTGAACAGCTGGTTGGAAAACCTTTGCTGACTCACACATAGCAGGTGAGATATGATGTGTCTTTAATGCAGCAAATATTAAAGACGCACAACGTTTTTGTGTTTGTTTGGAGCAGTTGGTGAACAAAGTGACCATGAATGTTACTGGATTCTATAAAACGTGGCTTAAAGCTGAGATGCTGATGTTTGGATGTGAAATATATATTTTCTCTCTGCATATAAATCTATAGTTTGGTTTCTGCCAGTTCCAGAAACAAGAGAGAACAAAACAAATTTCTCTTTTTATTGACCAATAATTTAATTTTACTTAATCGTCGCTGCAGGAGCCATAGTTTAATATTTAACAAACTTTGACTCCTTTATGCTTTATGAAATATTTCATCCTATTGGATGATTGATCTGAATGTCGCCACGTTCTATGAACAAATGATGTAATTTTCCCAGGGGAAAAAGGTAGAAACAGGTGATTATATATTTTTTTCTCTCAGTTTATCACGCAGACTGGTTGCCATGGCAACAATACACAGAGCAGAGATTAGTTCAAGTGCATCAGGAATTAACATTAAAAACATAAAATCATTTCCCACACAAAAAAGTAAAAACACCAAACACAGCATTCTGTCCGATGCAGATTTTTGTTCCTGAATTTCCATTTTGCATCATTAGGAAGTGATTTTCTGAACAATCGCAGTGATTGATTAGTTAATTTAAACACCTGGACTTTTGATTATCTGTCAGAAAATCTGTGGGTCGCCTTGTTTTTGTGTTAATTGAACCAAAATACTCCAAACTATGCAGCAACATAACATGTTAAGGTGATAAACGTTAAGCTAACATAACTAACCTACTCTCCACTTTACATATATTTTTAATTAAAGCTTTTAACCAACCTGTGAACTGTGATCCCTTTGGACCTTGTTATCTTGCTATCATAGTGTTGACAATTAATATCTAAACTTTGCGTCCCGTTATCAGACTCTTTGCTTTTTGCGTAATTTTCCCGACCACCGATTTTCCTGACTCAATGCAAAGCAGCAGCGCATGTCGTGCTTTGCCACGCCGTCACAGTAAGTCACATGATGTCCAGTCCACTAGATCGCTGAGTGGACTCACACTTTACGTTTTACAAAGGAATTTAAAAAGTTTTACCTGGCAGTTAATGCAGCGAGCAGCTGCTGAGTTACACAGATAGAGGCACATAGAGAGAGAAAGAGGCAGGAGACACTGGTGGGGACATCAGGTCCACAGCAGGTCAGTTACTGTGGACATGTTCACAGTTACTGTGGACATGTCCACAGCAGGTCAGTTACTGTGGACATGTCCACAGCAGGTCAGTTACTGTGGACATGTTCACAGCAGGTCAGTTACTGTGGACATGTTCACAGCAGGTCAGTTACTGTGGACATGTCCACAGCAGGTCAGTTACTGTGGACATGTCCACAGCAGTCCTTCAGGAAGTTGCGCCTATGACTCCAGTTAACTATTAATCGATTATTACTTGATTAATCCAATTAATCGTTTCAACCCTACAGCATAGTGATGAGTCAGCTGTTTTTCTTCCACTTTGTTATGATGTATTTCTCTGCGTTGCTTCATCACAGATGATTCTGGATAATTTCGGTCAAGAGAGGAGATGGCACTAAAAACCCAGAGTAATAACAATCAATAATCGATTAATCTGATTAATCATTTCAGCCCTACAGCACAGTGATGTGTAACCCAGATTTAGACATGGAATCCCATCATTTTCATCATCTTCATCATCCTCCCAGCTTCATCCCTCGCTCACCGTTGCTCTGAGCGGTGGCGCCGGTCGTCAGGGAGACGGGGTGCTGAATGGCGGCGCTCAGACCCGGGTAACCACGGTAACCGTAGCTGAGTCCGGCCCCGTTGATGTAGAGCTGCGAGTCCTGGGAGGGGAAGGCTGATGCAGCCAAGGAGTAGGCAGAGTGAGCGAGGGACACGGGGTCCCTCAGGGCGCCGCCGCCGCCGCCGGACGGCTTTTCCAGGGATACCTGCTCATCCTGGCACAGGGAATTATGGGAAATATGGGAGTTCATTAATGAAAACTAGAGACCGGTCAACATCTGACCCGGTTCGGGTCCAAACACAGTGAATAACCTACTGTACGCAGGAAGACAGCTGAGCGCCATCTGGTGGCGGATAATATCTGAAAACATTTTACTGCTTTAAAGGTCAAAAAGAGAAAAATTATAACCTGGGAAATTAATTAAACAGTAAAAATATTCACAGTCCAAAAAACCCTTTAATAATAACAAAATAGGATAAAATGTGAAATAATTAACTTTATATTAACTAGAAACAATAAAAACCTTTTAATAATAACAGCAGCAGTATTATATTATAATAACAATATAAAATCACATGTAATTAAAGAAATTATTTCTCTCTAAAATAATAATAGTTCCATTATTATCATTATTATTACTGGTAACGATGCAAAGAAAATAGAATATTGGATATTTTTACTAATAATATTAAATTTGGAAAGTCATATAGAAAAAATAAATAACTTTACATTAATTAGAAAATATTGAAACTATAATGATAATAATAATTAAAAGGTAAGAGGTATGGAAAATAAAAAAAATAGCTTAAATAAAAATAATGTTATTATTATTAATAATAATAAAATTTAAACAAAAAAAACTATATTAACTAGAAACCATAAAACCCTTTTAGATAAAATAAATAATATTAATATCTGGGTAAGATGCAAAAAATATTTTTAAAAATAACTATATTAAGTAGAAACATTTTTATTAATTATAAAATAAAAACAAAAATAGGACAAGATAAAATAATTTAAAATAAATTACTTTAAACCAATTAGAATCTGTAGAATTTTTAAATTATTTTTAGTTTTTAATCAATTCCCAGTAAATAAAAACTTGTCTATTTGAGCTACTGAGTTACTTTTATTTAGAGAAATTTTTAGATAAACTCAGTTCAATTAGTTCAACACGTTTTGTTTTAGACAGCAGATATTTCTCTCTGTCTGATCTCTCTAATCCAGAATCATTCTGATGGTTAATGATGGATCCGGAGCGTCGCTTACGTGCAAAACTTCGAGGCGCATCCTCTTGGCGGCGTTGCGGGATTCGCTCTCGCAGGCGGCGGCCAGGATGTTTTCAGCCATGGCCGAGGTCAGGTGAGGTGGAGTCGGGCGGGTCTGGAAGCAACACGGCGTTAGAGAGACTTTTATTCACTAATTATGTCAGTTCTGTCCTGTCAAAGCAGAAAAATGTGAAACAGGTTTTATTTTCTGTCATTGGAAGTAATGCTAGATTCGACCACAGGGGGGCAGTAGAGACTTTACGATTAAAGCCTCGTCAGTTCAGGTTTAAGGCGTTTTTACCCCTTAATCTCCTAATTGAGAAAACCTAAATGACTCTTAAATATGGATTTATTAAAAACTGGCAAATAAATGAATGTATTTAAATTTATCAAATAAATGTAGATTAGTTAAATAAAACCTAGCATGTAAAGCTTGCTTGTTTTTCTTTTGTGAAATTTTAAAAACCACAATCTCGTTATTGTTGTTTATTGAGGTTTTAAAACAGCAAAAACATTAAACTTTTAGAATAAGCAAATGAAAATATGTATTTTAATGAAATGTTACATATTTACAATAAATAAGTAAATACTTAATGGTATTGCAGCTAAAAGACACACACAAAAGAAAACTCTGGAAACCGACATTCCTTGAACTTTTAAAACTTTTTTGATTTTCTTATTAGCGCACCTCCATGCCGTTCTTCTTCATGCGTCGGCAGGATTTGAGGTAGGTGCGAATGCGCTTGCGGGCGCGTTCCTGGAATTCTGGGAATTGTCTGCTGCAGGACTCGATGATGGCTTGGATCTTCTCCTTGGGCTGCTTGGAGATCGGAACCATTCGGTCCAAGTTCTCATCCACAAACAGGCGAACAAACATCTGAAACACAGCATGCCTGCTGATAAAATGGAGTCACTTTTATCCCTGCTGAGGAAACTGGCAGGCTTAAAATACTCGCATCTAATTTTATTTTTAGACAAAAATGCAAAAACTAATATTATTGTGATGTATTTTTAAATTTTCCATACTTAAACTTACGTAAACATGCGTACCGCCTGGTTAGCACCCTGATTAGTTGGTCTATGAGTGTTTATTATACATGAGCCTGTATTTAATGGTGTTTGGTGAGCACCGCTAATTATAATGCTAGCTGCGCTAACCCTAAACCACTAAGCATAAACATTAGTTCCACTAACGCTAAACCAACATGCTATTTAGTGGAAGCTAATGCTAAAGCGCTAAACTCAACCATGTTGGTACTCACCATGCAGTGTTTACTATTTATCTTGAAAAATTAATTCAGAGGAAGCTAAGTGCGCTAACTTTTACCAAATTAGCAAAACTGCTAAAGTGCTCAGAAAAAAATTAGGTCAGCTATTAGCTCAGTAGCGGATTAGCGGAAGTATACCAACAATGGTACTAGCAATACACAGAAGCAACTCAACCTGGTGCTGATAAAACCACGAATCATAAACATCAGTTCCACTAATGCTACATCAATACACCAACATGCTATTTAGATGAAGCTAATGCTAAAGTGCTTAATTCTAACATTTTGATACTCACTATGTAGCAAGCTAGAATTTGTGTTGAAAAGTTAATCTAATTGCGCTAAATGTTTTGTGCTGATAAACTGGATTTTTATAGAATTTCTCTGATATTTTTTTACCCTAAAAATGAGAAACTTTAGTTCAAACTGCTAGATTTCCTCCCGACTTACATTGAAGGCCTTTAATCTCTCAGGGTCGACGCCCTCCGTGTCGTTGATCTTGTCGTTGTCGTCATGGTCGTCGTGGTCGTCGTCGTCATCGTCGGGGGCGACCTGGTTGCCCTGGCGCCCCATGGTGAGGTCTTCTGCGCTCAGCTCCGTCTTAATGCTGTCGTAGCTTCCCCCCGAGCTGTACTGAGGAGACTGAACACAAACATTCTGCTCTGAATCCATTCTACTGTTTCAATGTGTTTAGACTGAGGTTTGGTCATTTACTGTGAAAAGTGTCTCAGGAGGTTCAGGAAACGTTAATCCTGGTCCTGATAGAACGTTTTCATTAAGCCCATTTTTCTGTATTAAAATTTAATATTGGTCTGATGTAATATTCTAATCTTAAATGTTAAGTTAGCTGTAGGAGAAAAATCATCATAATCAGTGGTGGACACCACTAGCTAAATAGTTAGCTATGCTAACCCCATTTAACTAATTATAAACATGCGTTCCACACAAGCTAAAGTGCTACACCAACACGGTGTTTAATGTTAGCTACTGCCAAAGAAATTATAATCATTACTTCTGCTAACACTAAATTGTTAGCAGAACAATTTAGTGTTACTTAACACTAAATTGTTTTAACAGAAGCTAATGCTAAAGCGCTACATCAACATGTATTTATTGGAAGCTAATGCTAAAGAGCTACATCAACATGTATTTAGTGGAAGCTAATGCTAAATAGCTACATCAACATGGTATTTATTGGAAGCTAATGCTAAAGAGCTACATCAACATGTATTTAGTGGAAGCTAATGCTAAATAGCTACATCAACATGGTATTTATTGGAAGCTAATGCTAAAGAGCTACATCAACATGTATTTAGTGGAAGCTAATGCTAAAGAGCTACATCAACATGTATTTA
>CAEFZY010016938.1:0-39630 GCA_903066815.1 Brachyrhaphis roseni
AAAAATGCGAGCCAAAACGAACTGAATGCGCAGAAGAAGAACGTTGATGTCACCCAGCAGCGCGTTGCTTACGGGAGTAATAATGGATGCTGCTTTCTATGGATCGATTGTTAAATATAACAACAAAGGAAACTAATAAAAAAGAAATTACGGCTAAAAGGAACAGCAATTTTTATGGAGCATTGATTGCAACTTTTGTAGAAAAGTCTGTTTGGATGTGCAGTCAGAGCCATGAGTGGTGGGATTGTGATGCGGTTCTATAATTTTGTACCGTAATTAATCATTTTCAGTCATTGTTTACGTCCAGATTTACCACGTCTGGCTTCTTCTGGTAAAATGTTTTCATGGGGGGGTAAAAAGATCATAATTCAGCCTTTCTGTTTGCCATGAAAAAGTCAGATTGGTTGTATTAACCTGCTGTGTGAGCGTAGCTTATGAGGCCGATGTTTGCAAAAGACAATGTGATTTTGTTTCTGATTCACTGAAACGTTTCTACCTCAAACTACTGAAATTTTAGGTTAGGCCAGGACAACATGACTGAAAAATGAATTACAATATAAGGTTTTTATATCAGTCAATATCGATAACTATTGATTAGTGTTTTTTGCTCAAAATATTTGAGATACTGCCCAACTGGTGATGCAACCTTTTCTGTTTTATCCCCATTTTCATCTCAAGCTGTTGTACTCGTTTTCTCCATTCACACAGTTTTTATTTGCACTTTTTAGAAGCACAGTGTAAAAACCTTAAACTCCTGCTGCGCAAGTTACTCAGCAACGTTGCTAGGTAACCGAAGAGTGAGAGAGTTGCTAGGTAACCGAAGAGTGAGAGAGTTGCTAGGTAACTGAAGAGTGAGACAGAGAGTGAGTGAGGTAGTTGATGTGACTTACCTTCCTTTGTTAGCCATCAGAGATTGAGCGACTAAAGTCTTTCCTCTGCCTACATCCCCCAGAATGCTCTGCAGTTTTGTTTTGATCACATCTGTTGATAAATTTGTTGTTATTGATTTATTGTCCAGCCCTAGTTTAGATTTTAAAAGTAACAAAAAAACTGAACTTCCAGACGACTTGCTTAAGGAAAGTTCTACAAGCTACCGACTTAGTTTTCCAGACGGTCAAAACTCTCGATTTTACATTTTCTCCAATTGAAAATTGTGTGAAAGTTTGTGACTTTTTTTCGACAAATAACATGCTGTTTGAGGAAAAAAGAGCAAGAATTCAGTTTTGTTTTTGTTACTAGTAAAAGCCAGTCAGAAAAACTAGACAATTATGTTATCTGCAAATTGTTTGATTCAGTTTTTCAGGGTGTTTCATCTTCAACTAATTAAATCAATACTCCAAAAGATTGTAATAAAATATTTAAACAGCCTCATTCATGCTCAATTAGTTTCTTCTTTAAACTTCTATTTTTGTCCATTTTATCACATAATATTAAAGTTTCATTCCTATTAAGTTGGTTACGGGAAAGTCAAAGCATTAAATGATTAAGCATTAAATGGGATATTATGTAAAAAGAAAAATCTTCTGCAGCAAAGTCAAAGTATTTCTGTTTGAGATTTATAGTTTGTAGAAAGTAGCAGTTTGCTAGATGTCATTGGTTCTACATTAAAGTGTTCTGCAGTAATGTTAAGAGCCTTATTAGATGATGGATTAACTGGAGGGAGAAAGATTAGGGGATCTTCCTGCAACATCAGCATGAAGTGCATTTCTGAGATTATAATGAAATAGCAAATGATGCCAAAAGCTTTCTATGTATATCTTAACTTCTTAACTTCTGCTTAAAAAAGTAAACATGCACTTATAGGATAAAAACAGTATAATAAAATATGATATATTTTTTAATGGAGCACTCATTTTGTCCCAGTGGTGATAACTGCTGCTGTGTTTTCTTAAAGGAGCAGTATTACTTTAAACTGACTTTTTTAGATTTACATTATGTTCTAATGTCATTCCCTCATCAAAAACATACCTGGATTGTTGCCTTGATGTCTGAGAAATCCTTTAATCTCCATTCAGCTGTCCTAAACGGCTGGGTGGACCTAGCTCCGCCTTCGAGGCGCAGCTCCTCCCTGGAGGTGCAGTTTCTCTGAAGGAGCTTCCCAGACTTCCCAATCAGCTCCTTCAGACTAGCCAGCAGTAACTAGCAAACACCTGGTGCTGAGCTCGTTATAGGAGCTACTTCTCAGAGCAATGCTGGTAAAATGTTGTTAAAGGGTTAATAGAGGAGCCATGTTGTGATGACTTCCTGAAGACGGAGTTTCAAAACGAGCAGGATTTTTTTTTTTAAAGAGACAGAGACCCAATTTCAAGTAGTTAAATTACAAAGTCAAATTTCTATTAAATCATTTTTATATATTTTTTTTTGTTTTTAACAACTGAAGTTAGCATAGCTACTTGATTGTCTTATAAAATGGCGCTATGTACGTAGAAAATACGTAACACTGCTCCTTTGATTTGCATTTGTGCTTAGTGGATTGTTGAAGTGGTTTGCACTTCAGGGCCACCGTAGATAACAGCTCTTTATCTACACTGGAACTTTTCCTAACATTTTCTGTAAGGCTACAGGTTTTCTTATTGAACCACTTCACCCCAACTTTAGAAAATGCTCCATTTGTTTTGAAAAACATGAAACATAAAGCTGGTAATACAGAATATCTCAGTGTGAATGATAGACTGGAATGACCTCCACTCTTCATCAAGCTAAAATGGAAACACTGGTAGACTCTGACAGGAGTCCATCCTCCATTTGACCTCCTTTTCTCAAATAGACATGGTGGCTCATGGGCGGATCAGATCCAAATGATCCACATGATGGATGGTTGTGAAAGAATCCTAGAGAGCCGCGGCTCTGATAACCTTTAGTGACATCACATTCGCTCCCGTGACATTTCTTACTGAGATTGGATGGGGTGAGGAGGTGGTTTACCGCACGTGCTCAGTCTCCGAGAAAGCTTCCTTTGTTGTGTTTTTAGTGATGGCGCGTCTTTCCACGCACACGCTGAATAAAAACACACACATGCATGAAGCAAGGAGGCCGTAAAGCCTTCAGCAGCCATGTGTGCCCTGCCACCCACGCCACGCTCATCCCGACTGCAAACGGCCAGATCAACAGGAATCAGTCAGTTTCATTCACACAGTTGGGTAGAAACTACTTACATTTACTCAATTACAGTTACTTGAATAACATTTTTGGAAACAAACAAACTTTTGGGTGTATTTTTACTGTTATGAAGTATTTCTACTCTTACATGAGTAAAATTTCTGGATTTTCTACCCAGTGAAAGAAAAACAAACATGTTTTAACCAAAAACTCACCAAACTCAGACACACATCTGCAGTTTTTATTAAAGTTTCATAAGTTTTTTATTGAAATAAACTGATTTGGAAACATTTTGTTTTGCCTGATTTTGTTACTTTTTGTTACTTATATAAATTATTGTCATTTGGGCCTTAAAATACCAAATTCTCCACTTAGTTTTATATAATTAAATATGAAATATTGATTACTTGATCAGTTATTGAGTACTTGAGTAGAGTTTTTTACCAATTACTTTTTTACTCTTACTAGAGTAATTTCTTGGACGGCTACTTTTTATTTTTTACTTGAGTAAAAATATGTTGAAGTAGTTTCCACCTCTGTTGTTTCCACATGTTTAATGTATTTCTTGGTGACTAATTTCCAACCAACATGATATGGAAACAAAAACTGTTTGGTTGTTTAGCAAGATATGAGACAGATAATCTGTGGAATCAACCACTTCTTGCAGTGCTAACTAGAAACAATCAGAGCTAGAAGGCGGGCCTTATCGCTGTCAATCACCACTCCGCGTGACACCTCTGCTTATCCCACTTAGCCACGCCCCTCACTGCCTCTTGGCTCCGCCCACTTTGTTAATAATTTTCAGAACTTTTTGGGAGCGGGGATTTGCTTTCACATGGTGTTAGTTACAGTTTAATCAATTGTTTTGCTGTGTTGTTTTATCTAAAAGGTAAAAAGAAACAGACATGAATCCTGTTCTAAGGCATCAGCAGAATGAGCTCAATAAACCAGATCTTATTGATCAACAGCTTGCCAATTTCTCTTCCAGACAAAATGCTTTATCAAAATGCACAAATCAATATCTGGTAAAGAATACAGGAGCAGTTTAATTCTTAAAAATGTTTGCTGTAAAATCACTGACGTAAAGCGCTTGTCAATATTTGTTTTATGTTTGTTTTTATTGTCTTGTGGTTTTTAGTTTAATGGATGTTTTTGATCAGCATGTATCTGGGGATTCAAGACGTCATCAGACGTGTTTAGACCTTCTAAATACTTAAATACGTTTTCTGTGTAATGTTTCAGGCACAAGCTGGAAGGTATTAATGTAAAATACATAGTCCTTTCAAGAGATTTAAACATTTTAAGGATGTTGCCTGGTTAGTTTGGGGAATGTTTTGTCACTACTACCCTCCTCTGTCGCAAAAATGTTACAGATCAGTTATCAGACAGTGGCCAAGCGTATCATCCTGCTTATGTTTTATTTATGCGTTTCCATCAGTCATGCCGGTTAGTTCTGGTCTCCAGTCACTTTAGAAAGAGGTGCAATAAAGACACAAGAGTTTCAATTGAGTGGAAATGTGCAGATTGTGGGCACACTTCTACTAATGCGCTAATAGCAAGCTAAGTTTTCTCTTAGTGCTTTCACTGTTTTGCTAACTTTAAAAATGTTAACACACTTTGTTTCTCCTAAATTAATGTTTCTGTATAAATACTGGGGCACTAACAATATAAACCAAGCAATGCAGCTAATATTTATAATTACTGCTTTAGGGCTAGTTCAACATAGCTAACTTTTTAGCTAGTGGTGCTAATTCGAAGTAGGCTAATGGCAGTGGAAGCTACTTGCTGGACAAAGTTGTCAGGTTTTTTTTCTAGCAAAATCAGTTTTGAAAACCAGTTAGATCAAAATAAGAAAACCAGTAAAAGGTTTTCATTAGCTGTGAAATTTCCAAACAGCTGTAAGTGTTGAAAGTCCTTCAAACTACATTAAATCAGGAATTACATCTTACATTGAAGATATATTTCTGCTGCATACACAGATATGCAGCAGAAATAGTTCTGCTGCATATCTGTGTTTTGTTTTGTTGTTTTTTTTTCTCCTAAGAAATGTTGTGAATGTAAAGTATTCATGTCAGGGTGTGTTGTCCGAAACCTTAAAGTGATTTGATTAATTCCTTTGCATTTAGCTGTGAAAGGCCACTTGGCCAGAGGGAAGCTGGTTTAATTCCCGTGGCTCAGATTGAATGCAGCAGCTGCTTAAAACATGTTGTCAGATGTTTAGAGAAAGTTAAGATCAATGTTTTGTTTTTTTATTTTTGTGTGAAATTAATGGATTCTTTCTTTCTTTATGTTCTTCAGGTGCAAAGTTTTCATGCCTCTGATTGCATTGCTGTGTGGTCGTATGCATCGCCATGAAGCACCAATCTATTTCCTGCTGGCTGAGCCAACTTGGACTTCCACAGTACTGCATGCTGTTGGAACAGGAATATGATGGTGTAGAGGTAATACTACCACATGTCTGCATACATAAAAATTACATTTCCAAAAGTTGATGAAGCTGATTTGGTTCCTGTAGCTGCAAAGAAACAATTTAATTTGTTGCTGTCATCATTTTCACAGTTATTTTAGGATGGAAAAAGTTTTTGTTTTTCAATCTACAGAGCCTGGCTTGAACTATTTCACATTTTGTCTCTTTAAAACCACAAACTTTAATATTTTTTGGGGGGATTTTATGTGAACAACTAACAAAAATCTGCACTATTAAGTGATCTTCAGTATTTCTGGAAACATTGCTTCCAAATTTTAATTCTAATTTTAATTTGAACTTTATTGCTTGTGAAAATGTTTTTTAACTTTCATTCTAAAACTAAAGATAATGCAACATTTGCAAAACCCTGACATAGATTTATTTACAAGCCAAAGGCATTATTCTGGAGGAACTATGGTATTCAGATAAACGGCACTTTGGTCTTAAAACATGAAGTATTTCTAAAGAAGTGAAGTTGAACTGAGGATTTTAAAACAATCCTGTCCATTGAGGTGTTGCAGTAACTGCTGTGGAGGAAAACATCTCTACTCTAGGAATGCCAGTGTGAAGAGAGGTGGGTTTTAAGAGTGTTTCCCACAGCAGTTTAATAAAGCAGCCCAATAAAAGTGGATCAGGGGCCCATTACGCTGATGGAGCAGAGGCTGTTTTTACATCCAGACATTTATCAGCTTCTTTCTGAATCCTGAGCTGCTATTTGCTGAGGGATGAACCAGTGTCAGACATTAGTTATTCCATTCCCTGCTGCTAAAGCTTTCCATAAACAAAGAAAGTAATTATAGAATGGAAAACTGGTGGTGTGAAGAATTACAAACAGAAAAATGTGTTTTCTACAGGAACTTTCAGGTTCAGGTTTATTCAAGTCCCAAATGGTAAATGCTATTAACACAAACCTTAGATTAAACTTAAATATCTTCCAATTCAAGGGAAAAAATGACTTTAATTATTTCAATATGATGGTTAAATTTTTTCTGTAATTTTGTTTAAGAGATAAAACAATTATACTCTGCAAAAATTCAAAATCTTAGCAAGTATTTCTGGTGTAGTTTCCAGTTCAAATATCTCACTGCACTTTAAATAAGAAAAACTAACTTACAAGTAACTTTTCAGCAAGATATAGGAGCTTGTTTTAAGTCAATAATTATTTAATATTGATGAAAAGTAAAATCTGTCAATGTAAAAAGACACTTTTCCTTTATTTTTAGTGAAATAATTTGCCAGTGGAACTAGAATGTGGTTGCTAGGTGACGGGCTGAGGTTGCTAGGTAACGGCACAACGGCCTGTCACTTACGAAAAAAGTGAACTAAAACTATTACTTATTCATTAACATTAAGGAAGTATTTACTTTAAAAAGCTCCAGTATCGTATGAAAAGTTACTTGTTAGTTTTGTCTTATTTCAAATATATGATATATTTTGGTCACTAGAAACTTGACCAAAATCTTATTTGCAGACAGTTGCAGTGGTCTTCAGACTCTCAACCCCAGTCTGGTTTTTTTAACCATTGCTTGTTATAAAGAGCTTAGTGCAGCGTTGCTAAACTCCCTCTGCATATTGTAACAACAATATCCGACTCAGTGGCTCCAAGATAATCAGGCTTCTTGTGAAAACATCAGTTTCTGTTTCTATAGCAACTCGACCAACAACCTCCAACATGCACAATGTGCCAAAGAACTTCACTGTTTTTTACTCTTCGTAGCTCCAAATTATTAACTTTATCAATGCATCACAGATGAAATAATTAATGCTATTATTCCAAGAATTACTGGATTATTGTTTTGTCAAACAAGCCTCCATTTTGAGCTTTTATTTCCAAAAACTCTTTACTTTCTCTCTTACTTCAGATGACCTGCTGGGTTTTAATTTAAGGAAATGAGATCTAGTTTAGCTGCTTTTTCAAAATAATAGATGCCTTTTTTAACTACTGCAGAATTTTGTTTTTAGATTCCTTTTTGTAAAAACAATTATTGCGACAGCAACCATTGTTAATATTACCATCATCTGGATGAACTCTAACGCTCACTCTTACTTTGTTAGGTCTACACAAATCACACTCAGTTGCACTTATTATTACTCAATAGGTCTTGCCATACTCAGTTAGTATTGTCTTTAAGATCTTGCTATGTATGTTCATTCCTTTGCATTAGTTTCATTCTTGGCTTCAGTTTCTTCTATTTTTGCATCTCTGAGATTATTTTCAGTTTTTTTGTCACCTGTTTCATTTAATTAATTAATTTTTTATTGTAAATTCATTTTACTATCAAAAAGATCTTTGCGCCTGGGTTCTTTATTAACCACCATCGTGACAACTTGTGATTGGCTGATTAGCCCCTCATGACGATTCCTCTCCCAGGTCGACCAAATCAGGACTGATGACCTTGTTTTGACTGCAGTTGTAATAAATGTTTTGCACCATAAGCTATTATAAATGGTTTGTATTAATATTTACTTTGGTAAATATAGAACTGTTGTTCTTTTCTGGCGCTGCAATGCCAAAAACGAACCTTGTATTATTCTGCTACCTTTGGAAACTTTGTTTTTGTTTGTTGTAGTTTTTTATTTTAATCTCCGTTCTTGGATTAGAATAGATACTGAAAATCCTAATTTGGCCATTCTGATTATTTTCCTCCTGATAAAAGACAGTGAAACACTTTATGGATAACTCAAGTCTTTAATCAGGTTTAAGAACAGTGATCATCTTTTGCTTATAAACAAGAAGTAGCTGTAGATTAATGGTTTAGGTTCATCATATTTTCTTTAGTTTTAAATTATCAGCAGAGAGAAGATAAAAACTTAGCAGCTTTTCTTCCTCTATAATCTAATTTTTCATGTTGATATGTCCAGAAAATCCAAAAGTTGTTCTCAAGTAAAAGTAAAAAGTTGCCGTCCAAGAAATTACTCGAGTAAAAAAGTATTTCATAATTTTAAGTTACTCATTACTTGAGTAAACTTTTTACCAGTTATTTAATATTTAAAAATTACATCAGATGAACCAAAGTATAACGTTATGTGGACATTTTGGTATTTTAAGGACAAAAATTTAAATAATTCATATAAGAAACAGAAAATATGAAAATTGGGCAAAATACATTTTTACAAATCATTTTTTTTCAATAAAAAACTTAAACTTGAACAAAAACTACAGGTGTGTGTCTTTCTCTGGTAAATTTTTGGTTAAAATGTGATGTTTATTTTTCATTCAGTGGGTAGAAAATCCAGAAATTTAACTTAAGTAAGAGCAGAAATACTTTATAATAAAATGAGTCAAGTAAAAATAGACATACTGTATAGAGTAATAAAAATACTCCTAACTGTACAGTTTTTCAAAAAAAGTCACTCAAGTAAATGTAACTTGTTACTACCCAACTCTGGATAGGTCTTTAAAATGCTGTAGAAACTTGGAATAAATTAGATTTTTGATTGAATTATTGAAGTAAATGATATTTGATTCATTATTATTCATAATTTGAAAACATGCAGTTAAATCTGCTTTATAAAGTGGCTCCAGAAGCATTCCTGCTTCGCTGCCCCGTCGTTTCATTTTCTTCATTCACTCGTTCATTCATTCATTCATTGTTGCATCGACCCGAACGTTTACCCAAGCAAAACCAACATCTTTGGACTCCTGTATCAACTCTCCAAAGTGGTGGTATGAGGGCGTGTTTTGTTGCTCTGCGCTGTGCGATCTGGAAGAGAAAGACAAAAGACAACATGTCAACTTGCTGTTCTGTGCGACAGGAGATGAGAAAGATGGCGGGAGGGAGAGATTTGGGATAGATCTGCCAGCTACCCGTTTCTGTAGAGAATGTTTTTTAGCCAGCATGTTATTACTGAGCTGTCAGGACATGTTGGCTGCAATGATCGGCTGGAGCGCTGCGTTTTTAGACCACTAATGTGACCATGTATTGTTCTGCTTCGGTATTGGTTACAGAAAAATCATTTTTGTTACAGAGATTTGGTGTTTTTGTTTGCCACTTTGCTGTGTGAACAAGAATTTGGACATTTTTATTCTTCTATTGAGTCTCAACTCTTCTAAAAACAACCAAAAAACATCAGGTTATGTTTTTGGGTGTTTTAAGTTGATGTTAAAAACATTAACTTATGATTGGTGTCTGGAAAAACCTCCCAGCTGTTAAGTGATAATACTGCGCTGTTACCTAGCAACCCCAGCCAAACCCGACCCCGTTACCTAGCATCCCAATCTGAGCTCCAGCATGTTTGGTCAGCTGATTTTGCCTCTGTATGTGCTGTACAATGGCTGCTGGGAAAGACAAGAGTTTTGTTGTCTCTTCCAGAAACCACTTGATGGATAGTAAATCAATAACAACATATATTACGTTAGACACATGATCAATATCAATAAATAATACATCTGATGGAATATTCATATTCCATATTCACTGAACTCTGATCCAGAGCCACACGGCATTCTGGGGGATGGAGGCAGATGAAAGGCCTGCTAAGCTAGCTTAGAGGCATCAACTTACTCATTCACTTTTAGTTACTTAGCAACAACCTGTTCAGTGACTTGCGCAGCAGCAGTTTAAGGTTTTTCCACTGTGCCTCCTAACCGCTTAACGATATAAAACTGTGTGGAATGAAAACTGTGGATAAAACAGGAAAGGTCACACCAGCAGTTTGGCAGTACTTCAGATATTTATAACAAAAAAGTTATCAATAATTATCAATATTGACTGATATGAAATGTTTATATTTTGATACGTTTTTCAGCCTTATCGTCCAATCCTATTGCTGCATTCCTGCTGGTTGTGCAGGAGGCTCCACTTCTGCTTTTCATTTTCATGTGTGTATGTAAATGTTGAGTTGAGGGCCGTGGCCAGCAGCAGCTTATTTGGATTTAAAGTGAGAAGAAGCCACAAAACAGCTTAAAATATAAAATATCTGACCAGATTAAAATCTCATTATCTGAGAATTTAAATAAATAAATAAAAAGGTATTAAACATGTTTTTTTTTTAATCACCCATAAACCTATTCTAATCTGTCCAAGGAAGCTTGATAGGTCACCTTTAAAGATGAGTAGTTTAGTTTGAGCTGGGTTAGCGCCTTGTGATGGCAGGCTGTGTCATTCACCAGCAGATGTCTGATTAACGCTGACCTGTGGTTTTGGAAAGCGGTCAGTGTCTGCTCCAGAGGTGGTTTCAGTTAATGTCAGCAGGGCTGCGACTGTGTTCGTTCGTGTGCTAAGAGATTCTAATCACAGGAACTGGATGAGGGGAGGAGGTGGCACACTTCTGGGGAGGTTTTTCTTTTACTCCTCTGGAGCCACCAAGTCGTCTGGACTGATTGTTTTCTGACTTCCTCAATGAACAGCAGTGTTGTTATGTGCAGCTTCTAATTTAATAATGCGACTGAAGGTTTTTCTGTGAACTGAACAAATGTAATAATTTTTGCTGTACTGTGTTGAATTACTGGGAAAATGCCAACTTGTTGTTGAATACAGCCTGTTTTTTAGGTGAGTTGTTCGACAAAACGGATGTGTAACTGTTGCAACGTTGTGAAAACCAATTTTTCATAGCAGATGTTAAAACCCAACTTTAAATGTGATTTTATTTCACCTAAATTAGCATTAATCACTTGCTTTGTCTCAGTACATAAGAGTAACCTGCACTGTATGCATCAAATCAAGCATGTGTAACCTCACTGTCAGGTTCACTGTATTTATTCCAACAAGAGAGAAAATCAGCAGCTGCTAATATCAGTCCAACAGCTACTAGAGAAAATACAATAAATAACCCTAAACAAACCACACAGCAGCAGTGAACAGTTGTACATTTAAACACAACTAAAATGCACGTTAATTATGATGAAAGTTAAAAACATAAACAGAACATGGCGAAATTACCAATGAATCCTTAATAAAAATTTAGTCTAAGAATAATACAATATATATAACTTGTGAAGAAAACACAGAGATGACAACATAACACATTCTACAGTTACAGAGAAAGGGGGCGGAGCCGACAGTTACTGGTTGCTATGGTAACCACCGACCGTATACTAATAAAGGTCAGGAGAAAATAAAAGTTTGAATAAGCAGATTTGAATTTGAAGAATAAATAAGCAGATTTTGACTAAGTTCATGTCTATAAGAATGTTAAAATAAAACTCTGTTACATGTAAATGTCTGGTCTAAAAGCCATTTTGTTGTGGATTGTTATGTTATAAATGCACACAGACCACTGAAGTGGACACTAATGCATCATACAATACACTATCAACTACTGGCCATCAGCTGCAAATGCAAGAAGTTATTTTTGTTAAATCCAATATGGCCGACCGACTTGCAGGTAAAAAAAGTATTGTGACATCAGATAACCCCTAAAGAACAATACTACTGATGAAGTTTTCAAATAACAACTTCGTATTTGGAGAAAATTACAATTGATCACCTAAAAAAAATAAAATAAGATAAAAAAAGGTTTACAAATTTTTTTTTCCTACCTTTTTTTTATGCCTTAAGAAAAAAAAATGGAAAAAAACAATCCTGACACAAAGGATGATAATTCATGCATGAAAGGGTTAAGGTAATGTTTGTTTGTGATGTTTTCCAGGATCTGCTCCACCTGTCAGAATACGACCTCCTGGAGCTTGGAGTCCACAATCACCTCCATCGCCTGCACCTGCTGACCTCCCTGCACCTCCTGCACGAGCGAGAGAGGAGGAGAGGTACCTTCATCGGCCACTAGGGCAGTGATTCAGATTTACCTAAATCAATTCGATTTGATTGATTCTTGATTCACACAGCACTGATTCTACTTGGATATGGAAGATATTCCCAGAAGAACTAATATTGCAAATATTAGAAACTAATCTCACTAGTAAAAATATGAATATTTAAATCAAGAATTGAACCCAGTGCGCTTACATTAGACCAAAACAAAATGGCAATAATTTAAATAAATTCAAACCTTCAAATCTTCACCTACACTTTAAGAAATAATCCTGTAGATTTACAGTAAAATACTGGCAGCTGCAGACGCCAGTATCCTACTGTAAATGCTCAGTAGCTGTACTGTAAATCATTTATACTGTCAGAATAAATGACAGAACGGTAAAATACCGGCATCTGTAGCTGCCAGCATCTTACTGTCCTTTCACAGTATCAACACTGACTCACTGAATTAGACTAAACAAGTGTTGAATTAACTCTGTACTTTTAACATACAGCAGCATCACTAGAAATCTAACATGTATGATTTTGCTCTGTAGATTTTGATTCGTTCCCTAAAAGATTTATTATAGAAAGTAATTTTTTCTTTCCAATATTGACTTTAAATACAAGTAAAATGTCTTGCCTAGATAAAATACTGTATTGTACAATTATTTTGTGGTAGTTTACTGCCAGTCGTCAGTCTTGATTGTGACAACAGAAGATATCAAATGTAACAATATTCTACGGTATTTTATAATAACAGTATGTTACTTCTACAACTCTGCTGTAAATGTACAGATATTTCTAAGAGTGTATATTAGCATTTAAAGCTCATTATGTGGCAGCTCATTTATAAAAATGTATGTAACAAACATTTCATCAGGACATTTACACACGTTAGAAAGGTTAGAGAAAAACTCTGCGCTTCTTAACACTTAATTTAAATGTTTTATGAATCGATATCGGGGCATTAAACTGAAAATCAACTCAACATTAATGGATTCAGTTCTTTAGATGATCCATTTGTTTCTCCTCCAACCAGTTTGGAGTTCCTGTCTGCTCTCTGGGCAGACAGGAAGATGGAGGGAGATGGTATTACTGTGATGTGAAGACGTGCTGATGCCTCAGGGTTCTGCTGCTGGGAGAGAGTCTCTCACACACACACACACACACACACACACACACACACACACACACACACACACCCACACACCACACACACACACACACACACACCTATAAAAGTGATTAAACCCAGCAGGACTGCAGGCCTCAGCACCATTCTGTCTTCCAGCCCGCAGCTTCAGGTGACAAACAGCTTTGTTTGCACAGTTTCCCGTGAATTACACTGTATTTCTCAGCGTCGTCACGGCGACTGAGTAATGCGTGGCGTGGCTCTACACGAAATTATTACGGCTGATCTTTCCGGTCAACACAGCTGTGAGGAAAACAAGGTTAAAGCCCGACAATGGAGATCCAAACGAGCAATCCGCCATCAAAACAACGGATCGTCTCAAAAGCCGCGCCGTACTTTTTGGCTCTGCTGAACGTTTTCAGACGATATATCTTTCCAGAGCCGTTGTAGGAAGCAAAGGCTATAAAAAGTCTCATATCTCATTGTGAAGCCAGTAATTTGCGAGCTTCGCTGGACTGCAGCTCCTTATAAAAACAAAAATAGGCACCAAGTTGGAGTAAATCTAAATTCTTCACACTTACAATTTGTTCTAGTTTGATCTATTTAAATTTACGGTTGTTGCTTTCCTGTTTTAGTCGCTGAATTTGAGATTTAAATGCTTGTAGAAAGAAGAGGGAATGCGCTTTGAGCAGGATGGGAGGTCCTTCAGCTGCAAAACCAAGAAATGTTCAGAATCCTTTTGATCCAACTCTAGCAATCTTATCAAGAAGGAAACTTTTTAATCTCACCTTAAAAGAGAAATCCTGCCAGCTTCCCAAACCCAGCGTTCAAATTTAGATCTCATTAATTATTAGAAATGTAATTTTCAACATATTTAACCAGAACTTTATCTGGAAATTGTGATTTTTAAGGTTTAAAAGCAGTTGCATTGCAGGAAGATCATTTCTGTGTTGATATGTGCCAGGTACTTTCCTCCTTGGCAGAGACTAAAATGCAGCAGTCCAATTAGAGATGCTTCAGTTGCAGCAATTACAGGGTAAAAATGGCCAGAGCCACACACACACACACACACGCACTCATACTTCACACACATCTCAGGCATCTTGGCTTTGAGTTTTGTTTACTTTGTGCTGTTGCTATGAAGGTGAAACCAGCGCCTGCATTTTTATCATTTTTAAAGGATTAACTAAGGAATGGAGGAGGATTAGAGCCACTGCACAAAAAAATCAATTCTGACTTCTTCTCAGATTCTGTATTTAATCTGAGGTTTTTTTCAGAATTCAATTTTTGTTTTTTTACAGAATTCAGATTTGTTTTTGTCCGAATTCTGATGTTTTCACAAAATTCAGATTTTTGTTGGAATTCTGATTCTTTGTTCTCCAGGAATTCAGATATTTTTTTGTCTCAGTTTAATCTCAGGATTCTGACTTTTCTTTTTCAGAATTCAAACTTTTGAACTCAGAAGATTAAAGTCAAGTCAGAGAAAAAAGTCAACATGTTTTCATGTGGCTCTTCTTGTCTTCTATAACTAAGAGTATTAATATCATTTTAAAGTCAGAATGAGGAAAGTTCTCAAATTACCACTTGTGTTTTTTTCTTTAACTCCTAATTTGCATGTTTTCATTTGAGTCTCCAGGTCAGCCTCATTATTTTTAGTATTTCTCATGTGAAATCTAGTTTGTGCTTCGTCTTGAGTTTATCTTAGTTTTATCCCACAACTTTTACATATTGACAGACAGGATGAGATGGGAAATTATCAGTATGACCTGGAGTTAATACTCGGTGTACTGTCAACATCGCTGTGTTTCTGTCTCGCATCATTCAGCTGTCGTCTCTCATATCAGAATATCTTGCTCCTTGAACTGGACTCGTTTAAAATAAGAACATCCTGAATAAGAAACAAAATGTCCTCCAAATTATCCAAATTCTCTTTAATTTCGTTCCGTTTCAGCTGATAAGACTTGGTATTTATATTTTATTTTAGGATTTCTTATGAGGTCTGATCTGTGTTCAGTTCTGATGTTGGTTGATGTGAGCAGGACATGATGCACCATGAACAGATGAAATCACACACGCCTTTCTGTAAAGTTAAAATAACTGCAATCATTTGGTGAGATCTCTGTTATCCACTTCCTGTCCTTGATCAACTCAAAACATCTAAAAAAACCTCAAAATACCAAACGCTCAACGTTCCTTTTTATAAACATCCACATATTTTATGGTTGCCTCTCATTAAATGCTATTTGAAGAAGTAAACACAGTTGTTAACATGTTGAATCTGGCATGTTAAGCATGTTTTAAACAACAAAATGCAATTAACATTACAACAAAACTAATCCTGTGGATTAGAGCTGCAATTTACTGCTTTTCTGACGATTCTTCAGATTCAAAAATCGTCTCATTCTCCAGATTTTACATTTAACCACAAAAACACATCATTCGTTTAGTGTAATGTATGTTGACCATGATGCCATAAACATTTATAGTTTATTTATAATGTATTTCTAAGAATCAATCCATCTCCCATTTTGCTTCTAGCTAGCATCGACAGCTAGGTTGATGCTAAAGTGTTTCTTTTGGGTTTTGATATGACTCATTGATGTTTTGGGTCAGAAAACAATCTGACCCAAAACATCAGATTGAATTCAGAACTTTGCCTTGAACACAATAACTTTTATTTCTAAGGATTTTGACTTTACTTTTTGAATCTTATTCTCACATGTTCTCCTGTTGCTGCGTCTCCATTACATATGTCAACTAAGTTTTGTCGATATTTTGCTAATGTTGAAAAAAAACACTATTTCGCAATTGCGGTGTTTCCATCTTAGCATTTTATTCAAACGTTGGAGTGGCTACGGGTGTGGCTTTTTCGGTAAACTGAAGTCGGCCATTTTACAGTACAGCTACGGATTCAACCCCTATAATGACAGCTTTTTATGAACTGTACTATGCTCTGAACTACATGTTGTCAAATAAAATCAAAAACAAACTATCATCTTACTAACACTTCCTGTCGTCTTCTTCTGCGTTTCTGTCAGTAGTAACTGTTGATCATGTGACTCAGAAGATTGTCAAAGAAGTGTTTCTATTGCAGTTTTGCTAAATAAATCTACTTTGATACTTGGGGAAAAAAACACCTTTTATCAAAAGATTTGAAATTTTTTCTAAATTGGCCTGTTTTCCTTAAGTGAATTTATTTTTATTTCAATTTGGATAATTTTATGGCTAATGGAAATGCAGTTAGTGATATCTAGGTTAGGATAACCCAACTTTTACTATGTCCAAAGAAATACTAACCTCTACAAATTTTAGAAGATTTTCCTTTTTTACTACTAACTGCTGCTGCCGTTTCATCTGACACTGGATTAACAGAACCAAGTTAATATGGAGAAACTATCAAGACTGCTGCTTAACTCCTGTGCATGCCCTGCTGCATGGTGATGCAGTTGTTTGCAGCAGGACAGTCCAGCGTTTAAAGCTCTCAAGGGGTTTTCTGCATGAACTTTGCCCCATTCCCTTCCCTCGGCCTTACAAGGACAAGCAGTTATAGACGAATTCAGATGATTTCACCTGAAAGCATTCCCTCTCCTTTCTCCTTGCATTAAGGAATTTAAACCTCCGTAAAGACGTTTTCTGATTAATCTCCATGATGCAGGCAGAAGCAGGTTTCTGGAAGGAAAAGATGAGGAATTTACAGAAATGAGAAGAGCCTCATTAAATTTGTTTTTTCAGGTGAGAACAAGCTCACACAAGCACGAGAAATGGCTTTGATACCTTCGGTGTAAGACGTTGTACATGCATATCATATGTACATGTATGTACAACGTCTCTTAAAATAACTAAGAAGCAATTAGGTGACTAATGAGAATTTTTTCCTCTTGGCTTCAGGCTGCTTGTTGCATCATTTACATATACTTTCCTTGTTACAAAGTGGAAATTACTGTTGACGGTCAAATTTCACCGTTTTCCAACACCGTTTTGGAGTGGCTGGTGTTTACGTCTGATCTGATCGGAGACGTGCACATGGGCACACAAGCATGCATCTGTATACAAGTCTGTTGGAAAGAAGGGCAGCGGAGGAGGAGAGGGAGGAACGAGACGGAGAGTCCAAGGAATGAGGGGGAGCGAAAAGAGAGACGGACGTTTAGTGGGTGATATCAGGGTGAGAATGTTCTGTGGAGACTTTGTATCGTCCATTTAAGGTGTCGGAGCAACTGCTTAAAACATGTTGACAACCCGAAAGCAAACTGCTGTATTTTTCCATAACTCAGTTCTGAGGATAAAGTCAGTTATTTCAGAGTTTGATGGAAAACTGAAGAGAATAAACTGGTGTCCAATGTTTGCAGACCAGTGCAAACATTGCACTGCTTTCACTACTTGGGCCAAAGCAAGAATTTCTGTTAACAGGAAATGTGCTATTCATAATATCTAGTCATGCTAACGCGCTAAAAGCGCTATACCAAGATGGACTTCTGCAGAAACTAATGCTAATGCGCTCAATGCAGCCATGTTGACCCCCACCATGTGTCAGTGACACGTGTTACAACATAAGCTGTTGCTCTCAACAGCAATGCATTCTGAGTACAGAGGAAATGTCATGCAACCCTAAGCACCAATTTAATTTGTAGATTATAATGTGTGTGTTTGATAACGCCTTCGGATTTTGTATTCATGTTTATATTTTGTTCTCTACTTTCCTGTTTCTGTATGTCTCTTGCTTAAAATAACATTTTTGGGGAAAATAGGATGAAGACAGGAAACAGAACTCTCTTCACCCACTTCAAAATAAGAGCATGAACATAAACTTCTTAACTGCTTGAAGGATTCTTAACAGTCAAAAACCGAAACTTCAGCACAGATATCGAACTTTATTCAGCTGGAAGTTTGCAAAATAGCCAAGAAAATTTGAGTTTTAGTATTTAGTGGGAAAAATAAAAAGGGAAGCTAAGTTTGCTAAGTGTATTCAAAGTTAGCAAAAGTGCTAAATGCAAAGATAGCTCCACTGTTAGCGCATTAGCAGAAGAGTGCCAACCACTGCAGAGATCCAAAGAAAGAAAATGATTGAAACTCCATGGTTTCAGGTTCATTTGTGTAAAGCTTTGATTTACACCTTAATCTTTAAAATGTTATTGAATTGTCAGCTTTGAGCCGAACATTAAAATAGCAGAGGAAAAAGGTGCAGCAACATAAAAAAACCTGGTTTCTGTTTTGACTGTATTATTTCTAATGACTCTTCACTTCACATCTATGGACCCATCTTGTTCTTTTGAGAACAAATCAAGTTTTAAACATAACGACCAATTCCAGGATTCTGTTTGTCCTCTTCCCTCTCTAAACAACCCCCTCCGCTGCGTCTGCTCTGAGCATTTTGGGAAATCTCAGGTGATTCAGGAGAAGATTATAGATCTGACTCTGACTCAGTGCGCAGCTTCTTGGAAATGCCACCCTCACAGACAAAAGATGACAGGAAAGATCACATGCCGCCGTGAAACGGAGCACAGGTTGACTCAGAGAGAGGAAAATTAGATTTTTACTTAGAAACCTGTAGATTATAACTCCTACTTCCCTAAAAACGACCAAAACATCTCATAGAAGCCACCAGAACATGAATCTTCAAACAATAAACATATAAATTATCAGACAAGCTTTATAAAAATCTTAATTATGGGATCTTGTAGTCACTTCTGAGAAGAAGCTCAACACGCTAACGTTAATTTTAAGTTACATAACCTAATCGCATCTTGTTCACAAGATGAAATAAAATTATTTTTAAATACGGGCTCTAATTGTTTTGGGTCATTTATTTGTTGCACATTTAAACATTTAGACATTTAAATTTTCAAAAGAAATAAACAAAATAAAATTAATTATGAAGTCTATCCTTAAAAAGCAGCTAGTTGAGACCAAAACACCAAACTGAAAACTTTTATCATCCGGTTTTGGTAGAGAAAGAGAAAAACGATAAGTCATCCAAAGGAACTTACTGAGTTTGTTTTAATTTATCATGCGATTAATTGATTTATTGCTTTTTGTGACAGACCTACCCAGGACTGCTTTTACATTGTTTGAACACTGGGTGGCGCCACAAAGCACAAGTCCAAAATAAATGTATTTAATCAATTCCCAAAGATTTACTCATCTAATGACAGGATCCTGACAGCGTGTTGCTCCAATAAAAACTTTTTAGGAGCAAAACGATGATGTTACAGCGCAGATCTAAATGTTTCTCTGTCTGAGTGTCGTAAGTGGGTCATCGGATCATCGGATCATCTTTAGCTCCTGTTGCAGCAGGATGGGGTTGTTGCATTGTCTGCAGGAAAACACACACACACACGTGTCTGTGTGTTATCGACTGCAGACAATACAAAGGAACCGGAGGACAAAGACAGGAGAGAGAGCGTTATCCTGAAGGCTGCCAGCAAAGACTCAACGTTCAAACCAAACAATCTGAGTAAAACTCCAACCTTAGATGTGAAAAGAAGAATCCGACAGGATTTAAACCTGCAACACGCAGCTGATTTAAGCTTAAGACAACATTGAGTCAAGCAGGTCAGCCTCATTAATCTTCAGAGTGAATAAAGTTCCTCAGACATTTTGCAACCTCACTGGTTGCAAAATGTTAACTTGTTTTGTTCCTTCACTTCAAAAATCTAACCAAGTCATTTTGGTTTAGTTTCTAATGCAAATGTCTTAGAAATAAGACAAACACTAACTTACAAGAAACGGATAACATGAGGAAAATGTCTTGCTTTTTTAATGATGCATAAAAAAATGTCTAGAGACACTGTCATCAGCATAAAAATAAGATTTTGTGTTTTTTCAGTGCATCCAGGTCTTGTGCAGGAAAAGAGCAGCTAAAATCTGTGCAGATCCCACACATCCTGGACACAAACTCTTTAGACTTTTACTTTCAGGGCAAAACCCAAAACAAGAAGAACTCACTACCAAAACCTGCAACATTTACCTGAGTAACTTTTTTGAAAAACTTCACTTGTAGAAGTATTTTTACTACACAGTTTTTTGTACCGTTAGAGTCATTTTATTATGAAGTATCTCTACTCTTACTTGAGGAAAATTTCTGGATTAAAAGATGTTTTAACCAAAACTTCACCAGACAGACACACAGCAGCAGCTTCTGTTAAAGTTTCATCAGTTTTATATTGAAAGAAACTGATTTGGAAAAATTTTCTTTTGCCTAATTTTGTTAATTTTTTGTTACTTATATAAATTATTGTCATTTTGGTTCTTAAAATACCAAAATGTCCCCTTAACTTTACATTTTGTTCTGTCTGATTATGTAATTATTAATTATTAAATGATTGATCATTTGATCGGTTATCAGTACTTGTGTAGACATTTTACCAAATACTTTTTACTCTTACTAGAATAATTTCTTGCGACTTATATGTTGAAGTAATGCTCCTCTTACTGGAGTATAAGTATTTTTTTTCTTTCTAAAAGTTAATATACAGCAGAAGTTCAACATGTACATAAAATGAGAAATGATTTTTTTTTTTTTTTAAGTAGAAACAGAAATACTCTGAGTCTCTTCTAGATTTCCTTTTCTATCACCAGACCATTTGGTGTTTGTGTAAAACGCAGCAAACAAAAGAAATATGAGGCTGTGCAGGAAACGCACCGGAGAGGAGGTGAGCTGGACGTGAGAGGAGGAGTTCAGCTTGAGGAGACACGAAAGGAAAACTCCTCCCAAACGCAGAGGAGCAGGAGGAGGAGCTGGACGCTCGCAAATCGCTCCCAGGAGAGACGAGGAAGAGGAGGAGTGCGAGGAGGAGGGACGGGCTTGTGATTGTGCGCCGCTGCTTGTTGTTGCCTGCCTGAACGGTGCGAGTGTGCAGGACGTCCAGCCGGTCAGACGCTCCGTTTTGGAAAGCATGAGAAGGAAAAAGCTTGGAGGAAGTGTGAAGGACTGAGAGCTGAAACTGAGCAACAATCCGGCAGAAGAGTCGATTCTGACAGGTGAGAGAGTCTCAGACTGTAAACACAGGAATGAGTGGAAGTTGGAGCTGACGGCACCTGAGGCAGCAAACGAATGACTGGATTTATCTGAATGAGGTTCGGATCTTCTAAACTTTTGATTTTATTACTCCTGACCATCTAGTTTGAATCTTTGAGTTATGTTTGCTTTGAGAGTTTGTGAGCAGTGATTTATCCTCCCCAGGCGATGGGTGTTACTGTGGTCGCTGAGATTGTTGAAATCCCAGCAGGACATAATTATATGAAAGATAACAGATACAATCAACAGTCCGGCTCCTGGAAATGCTTCTTTAAATCTCACACAAGACGCTGATTTTTGGTTCATTTCTACTTCTGAATTGCTGTTTTTTTGTATCAGAGGAACTTTTTCTCAAACCCAACAGATGGGATTTACTTTGACTGGACCGACTCAACCTCTGACCTTCCAGACGAGCCGCAGGTCGGATGATGACATGCAGACGTTTTGTTGGAGTGAACAGAGCAGCAGTTTCTTTCAGACGTTAGTCAGTGTCGTGTCTTAAACTACAAAACAAGATTCAGGTTTAAATCAAGGGTGTTCAAAGTGAGGCGCAGGGGCTATTTGTGGCCAGGGACTGAATTTGTGCGGCCCCCAACTGCAGTTCAAAAATGATACGAATTTGACCCGTAGATGCAGATGGACACTTTTAAAATATAAAATATTATGAGGGTAAATTTTTATAAATGTAAAGTACAAAATCAACTTTGATTTAGTTTATTAAACTTCACTAAATATATCAAACTTTTTCAAAGAAAATAAATTGTTGAGCTGAGCCCAAAAGAAACTGGAAACTAAATGATACTTCAAACCTTCAAACTCTGCAACAGTGAATATGGGAAATTATGGATTAAAAAAAGAAAAAGTTTCCACCAAAAATTTTAGCGTAATCAAATTTTCTACCAGAAAAGTTGAAAATTTTTGAGTTTTAAGTGTCAAAAATGTTAGACTTTTGAAACTCATGGAAAATTTTGAAAGTCAATGTTGAAAAATTTTTGTAGAAACTTTCTGGTTGATGTTTGATTCTTTTCTGAAACAGGCAGAAATCGTTCCTGAAGTTGAGCTGAATGTGTTTCCAGTTGCTCAAAGTGAGATTATCAGTAGCTTTAAGGAAACCCACATATTGTGACAAAAACTCATGTTTTTTGATCAAATGTTTTGGCATTAAAATCAGTTGGGTTTTTTAGCCATATTGAAATTGGTTTACTTCACAAAACAGCAAAGGAAACACTTTTTTTTTTTTTGCATCAAACGAGTCACATGATCAACAACAGGAAGTTACTACTGGTGGAAACCATGAAGTAGATGACAACAGGAAGTAGCTGCAGTTGTTTTTAATGACATTGGATGAACAAACTGATTTTAATCACGTTTCTTATTTAATGGAAACACCACAGTGGTGTTTGTTCGACATTAGCAGAATATCTGTATGTTGACGTCACATTTGACCCCCCTGTGTGTGCAGAATGAGTTCACACGCTGAGGGAAGTCAGGTGTTAATGTGTGAGAAAGTGAGAGAGATGGACAAGCCAACAAAGATTGTAGAAGCTTTAAGTGGCAGCTACTGCTGTGGGATTTAATACGGACCTCATTAACATGTTACACACACACACACACATGCGTGTGTGCTGGTGGGCCCACGCACAGAAGAGCGCAGTAGGACATCTCTCTCTCCAGCTTCAACAAAGACTGACTCTACACAGCAGTCATGTGACAGTCGTTCCCATTGTTCACTTCTGGCCAGGGGTGGTTTTCCTAATGTGTGTGTGTGTGTGTGTGTGTATTAAAGTCTCTTCTGCAGCAGGAAAAGTCCTTTAGCCAGCCAGAGGAAGCGGCTCATTCCCAAACATGTTTGCGTTCGTCCTCTCCATTGTGTTTAATGACAGAGCGGCGCTGCAGCCGTTCTTTCATCTGAACTGCTGCGAATGTGGAGAAAACAGAAAATCTGTTCACTTTTTATGTCAGAACCGAAGTTGGGTTGTTACTAGTTACATTTACTTGAGTAACATTTTTGAAAAAGTTACTCTTAGGAGTATTTTTGCTAAACTGTATGCAAATAATTTCATTATGAAGTATCTGTTCTCTTACTACTGGAGCAAAATGTCTGGATTTTCAACCCACTGAATGAAAAACAAACATGTTTTAACCAAAAATTCACCAGACTCAGACCTGCAGTTTTTGATAAAGTTTCATAAGTTTTATTTTGAAAGAAACTGATTTGGAAACATTTTATTTGACCAGATTTTGTTATTTTTTGTTACTAATATGAATTATTGTCATTTGGTCCTTCAAATACCAAAATTTCAACTTTATGCTTCAATGTTGCAGTAGTTCTACTCTTACTTATGTATAATTCTTGGGTACTCTGCCTAACAGTGTACTTAAGTAAAAGTATCACTACTTCAACATATTTTTACTTTAGTAAAACTAAGAAATGGCAAGAAATTACTCAAGTAAGAGTAAAAAGTATTTGGTAAAAAGACTATTCAAATACAGAGTAACTGATAAAATGATCAATCATTTAATATTTAAAAATTACATCATCAGGTGGAACAAAATATAAAGTTAAATGGAAATTTTGGTATTTTAAGGACCAAAATGACAATAATTTATATAAGTAACAAAAAAACTGATGAAACTTTAACAGAAACTGCAGATATGATTCTGTCTGGTGAATTTATGACTAAAACATGTTTGTTTCTCATTCAGTGGGTAGAAAATCCAGAAGTTTTACTCAAGTCAGAGTAGAAATACTTTATAATATTAAAGTACAGCATAGTAAAAATACTCCTAAAAGTAATTTTGTGTTCCTCATAGTTACTCAAGTAGTTACTCTAGTTACTACTCAGCTCTGAAACACAGTTGGTTGATGTGAAGAAGCAAACTGTTCATAACCGCCACTTTGTGGATTAAGGAAAGTGCATCTTGATCTCTGATTGGTGTTTTGCTGTGAGCTGCAGACTCAGGCCGGGCGCCGACAATCCAGCAGCTGGACTGGAATCAGTTGGATGTTGAAGAAAAGTTTTGTTTTGAGAGATGAACGTGGGAGGAGATAATAACTTTTTATTATCACTAATCCTTTATAATGGGTCGCCTCTCGTTTATATGTTCATGCTGCCATTTCCTCTTCCTGTTAATCTCCCCAGCCATGACTCTTTATGTGTGTGTGTGTGTGTGTGTTCCCAACCCAAGGCCTTCAGTGCCAGCGCTAACAAAGACCCAGAATGTTTTGTCTGGTTCTCCACTGCCAAGGAGAGGCGTGTGATTGGTTTGATGCTGCAGATTTTCCTAAAATAACTTCTGATTTTATCTACATGTTGCTGTGATTTTTGAGCAAATATTTGCTGCAGTTTTCTGTAAATTTTCTGGGAAAAACCTCAGAGAAAATGAATATTTTTTAAAATAACTTCATAAAGGCAGGTTTTGGTCCTTTTTGGAAGCGGTACCCTGAAGGTAAAGGTCTTAACAGTTTGTGTCCAGGATGTGTGGGGTCTGCAGTGTCCCATTTTCTGACTCTAAACCCGCACAAGTGCTGGATGCACTGCAAAAACACAAATGTGACTAAATATTTTTGGTCTGGTTTCTAGTACAACTATCCAAATAAGACAAAACTAAGTTACAAGTAACTTTTGAGATAGGAGCTTGTTTTAGGTAAATAATTCCTTAATATTGATGATAAAGTTCTTGTTCCAATGGTAGATTATTTCAATAAAACATGTAAAAATGTTTTTATAAGTGAAATAGTATGCCAGTGAAACTAGTACTTATTAAGTCAATAACTATTCAGTTAAAGCAATCTCTCATATTTTGCACCAAAAATACTTTGTAAGATTTTGTTGTCATTATCAGTCTTGTCTGGTCTGTCACTGACATTCTTACTACAGTTATTGTTGTTGTTAATCTTGTTTTTCATACATTGTTAAGAACTTTCTTATAGCTGTAACACCTAGAATGAAATCTGTTTCTATTTCCTCTGAAAGTCAGTCAAACCTGCAGTAAAGAAAAAACCAGCTTGGTTAATGTCAGAACTCGAATGTGAAAGTATTTACACTCCAACATAATCGCGGCTTAACTTGTCTGTTATGTACAGACACTGATTCGTTCCTTCAGGGAATAGTTTGGGTGTTTTGAGTGATGCTGCTGGGATTTTTATGTGAAGCAAATAAATTCCTGGAACAGTGAAAGACTAACTTCATCAGGCTGATCCTTTATTTTACTGATATTTGTCAAATATCAGTAAAATATTTTGGTGTTTGGAAAATGAGCCGTTTCAAAAACCTCCCGATTTGTTGAGCCACAGTTGACGGGTGCGTTGCCTAGCAACTCCAGCAGAATTCCTCCCGTTACCTAGCAACCCAAGCTGAGCTCCAGCACATTTGGTCAGCTGGTTTTACCGCTGTATGAGCTGTACAATGGCTGCTGGAAATGTCGAAGTGTTTTGTTGTTGAGTCACCATCCAGAAACCACTTACTGCATTCTTGTTTGTTGTGCAGGAGGCTCCCCTTCTGCTTTTCAAAGATGTATAGTTGTATAATTGTGCTTCTGTTTGCATCCATTTCAACATGTGAGTGTAAACCTAGAGTTAGGGGGCGTGGCCAGCAGGAGCTTATTTGGATTTGAAGTGACGAGATGCCCTGAAACAGACTGAAATCTCATTATCTAAGAATGATTTAGTGTAAAAATGTAGTGAACATGTTTTGAATAGGCCATAGACAGATCCTGACATGTCCAAGGAAACATAATAGGTCACCTTTAACAAAAGTTTCTTTTGAAAGTAAAGACCGGTAATATCTGCTTTAATAGTGTTGTCATAACAACCAACATAACATAACTGTAACTGTGTTTACATAATTTAATTTATTTGCACAAAAAAAATTAAATGTGAATGCAAACAGCAGCAAACAAACAAAAATAAAACCTGCTTTTGGTTCGAACCAAATGACCTTCCTGGTTTGAAAACACCCTGAAATAAAAAGTCCAAATTAAAACGTTGAGAAAAACAGAAAAATGTTGGTCAAGACCAACTTTGAAGTCTGGCTGTTTGGAATAAAACAGAAAGAAATGTGACAAAACTGCACAACTTTTCCATCAAAAACAAAGAAATGGGGAGAAGTTTCCTGCTGTTCTCCTGGTCTGCTTAGCTCCACGACTTAAAGGACTCAAGATTTAGTTTTTATTATTTTAACAAATATGACATTTTCATCATATTACAATGCTACATATCTTTATTCTCATTAATTTAGACAGATTTTAAGTGCCTTGGAACCAAAGGATTCCCTCCGAGTCGATCCGACCTTGCAAGATGAAAAGTTAATTTAGAAAAATTACTAAAGGTTTTAAATTTAGTCTGCGTTTCTAAAAATACCAGCTGCAGCAGAGGTAGAGGTCGAAGGTCGTCCACAGCAGAGCGCTGATGTCAGCCGTTCTGCAGCATCACCACTCATGGATATGAAGGTCTGCTCAGTGATCTGAAAACATATAACTCATAACTGGGAGGATTTATCATGTCAGACGCACCATTTGAGGCAAATTAAAAGAGAAAATATAGCTGATATAAACTCAAACTGTGCTGAGCTATTTGAATCGTAACCTTGAATTTATGATGATTTGTGCTCAAAATAAAACCTTAGTTGCTCCTATGAGCTTCAATGCAGACAAAGTCACCAATTTTATACGAGAAAATGTAACAAATAATTTGTATTTATTTTGAGTAAAAACAAACTATGAAAATTTAAAGGAATTAATAAAAATTCTACATATAATGCACCTTTAGTTATGGTTTTAATCAAAGTGGCAATTAATCGAAAACTATGTACAAAATCAGCAACATTTTCAATTCAAAAATCCTTTTTTTGCTGCTAAATTATTGAATATACAATGTAAACTTATGAGCTCAACAACAGAGAGACTTATTGTTTTGAATCTGTTATTTAGGTTTTTCAACCATCACATTGGTGCATAGAAACATGGACTGTTGATGCTAGCATTAGCGTTAGCATCTGTGCTGCTGCTGTATGTTAGCATTAAGATGCTAATTTAGGTTTGAACAGCTTCACTGACAGGCTAACTCCTTTTAGCACAACTTGAGCACAACAATAATCTTCTCCTTCGTCCCTTCATGTTGTTTTTTTAAATCAGAAATTAACCACCAGCAGTTTGTTGTTCATCACAGATGTCGCCTGTGCGTCAGATTTACGGACGTACCAGAAACAAAGGCTGGAACCTTTGCTTTAGAGCTAGGTGATATTTCTTAAAAATATCTAATTTTTTTTTTCCACACTAAATCCCATTTTAATAGATGTTTTTTCTTTCTCCTTTTCTTTTCTGTTATTACAAATGACAGAAAATATTTTAGAAACTTTCTTTTATTTCAATTGTTCCTTCTAGGTGTTGACCTGAATTCAAAGTTCAGCTAAATACGTTTCTAAAACAAGATGGCCGCCCAGGAGCTGTAGGAGGTTTTAAATATTATTTAATTTTTGGAAAATTAACAAATTTTAAGAGAAAATTAGTTTTAAAAAAATTTCATTGCATAAAAAAGATTAATTACGTTAAAATTTTCAACATGATGAAATCCTTGTAAAGAATTAATCTAAATTTGATTTAGGTTAGATTGGCTTCATTTTGGTAAATTTACAACATTACAAGTAAAAGAAAACAATAAAACAAACCAATAATTTACCAAAATAGCTTATACTTACTTAGCCTAAATAAACGCGTTAAAGCCTCTGCCCTAATTTCTAATATGAACCGTCAGGACGGTTCTGCTGGCTTTATTTGTTTGGTTCGTGTTGAGTGATGTGACTGGTTGGAGAACAGCTGCTGATGAGACGATGAAGAAAGGAGAGGCAGAAGGCCGGAGAAAAGAAAGAGACAAAAGTTTTGTAGAAAAGAAGAGCTGATGTGACGGAGGGAGAGCGGAAAGGAGAGGGAGAGAACGCACCACTGAAAGAGAGATGGATGAGGTCAGAAACAGAGAGCAGCGTCTGAAATACGACTGAATGTGAAATAAATGACAGGCGGATAAAAAAGGCTGGGGAGTAACTAGTTACATTTACTAGAGTAAGTTTTTTGGAAAAAAGAAATTACTTTTCAGAGTATTTTTGCTATGTTGTACTTTTTACTTGAGTGATTTTATTATAACATATTTCTGCTTTTGCTTGAGTCAAATTTCTGGATTTTCTACCCAGTGAATGAGAAACAAACATGTTTTAACCAATAATTCACCAGACAGACACACAACTGCAGTTTCTGTTAAAGTTTCACAAGTTTTTTATCCAAAAAAAACTGTTTTGAAAACAAATTATTTTGTCTGATTTATTTATTTGTTGTTATGGATATGAATTATTGTCATTTTGGTTATTAAAATATAAAAATGTCCTCTTAACTTTTATATTTTGGTCCATCTGATGTAATTTTTAAATATGAAATGACTGATTATTTGATCAGTTCCTCAGAACTTTTTACCAAATACTTTTTTACTCTTACTTGAGTAACAATAAGTTGAAGTAGTGAAACTTTTACATGAGTAAAAGTTTCGGCAACTTTTCTCGCCTCTCTCAATATGACATCACTAGAAGTACACAGACATCTTAAAATACACATCAGTATATTAGAGCCGTTGTAGATAAAAAATACAAAAAGGAAAAAGTTAGGAAACATTTAAATAAATTTCCACCGATACATTTTGAGATTTTTGAAGAAATTTTCTAGAAAAAAACTTTTCTCAAAAATTTTTCTCAGTTTGAAAAGTGGAAAATTTACTAGAAAAAACTCAGAAATTTTGAGATTAATTCCAGAAATTTTTTGACTTTACTAATTTTTTGATGGATTCTTTTGTATCCATCAATCTGGAATTTTCTTCTCATGTTTTATATAAAATGACTTCCTGTTGCATGAGCACTTTATCCTAAAGCTAAACATTTAAATGTTTGTCACTTACATGAATGAGATTTGACTCTTTACACAGAACAGGGGAGGTTGTGTGTCTGGCAGATGGTCAGTACCACACACACAAACAAACGCACACACATGCCACACACACGCACACACACACAGACGGAGCTGAATCCCTCAGGGTCATATAATAGGTGCTGTGGTCGTTCTGGAGGAATCCACATTCTGTCTGGTCCGGCGTTCCTCAGATAAACGTCTCTCCGCTGAGCGGATCGGCCCGACCCGGCCAGGCCCGACCCGGCCAGGCCCGACCCGGCCAGGCCAGCTGTTGGTTCCCTTAAAGCTGCATTTGCATTTTCATTGACATTCATCTGCAAGAGCCGACGACTCTGAGACCCCCCACAGTTTGATTCGGTTGGACTTTGTTTTAAAACAGATGTTTTACAGCTTCCAATTCACAGACTGCAAACCTCGTCTATGTTCATCCATATCAAACATCATTAATTAAACTGCAGCCTGTCATAAATGAACCTATTTTTAATTCCTACTAATTTATCCACTTGTTAAAGTTTTGCTATGCATACTAAAGCTTTATATTTTTTTTAAAAACAGAGAAAAAAAATCTTTTGTTTGGCTCAAGTAAAGGTCAGTTCACCTCTTCCTCAGTTCTTAATTTACATTATCTCACAGTAAATTGTCTGAAATCATTTTTTATAATAGGTTTTCACCTGATACCAATTAGACACCAAATTTTACCAAATAATTTTGATCTAGTTTGTGGTGCAATTATGTTAGTGCACTTTAAATTAGACAAAACTAACTCAAGTAACTTTTCAGCAATAAGAAAAAGCTTGTTTTATGTAAATAAATCCTTAGAGTTGATGAAAAAGTTACTAGTTTCTCTGGCAGATTATTTTATTTAATAGAAGATATTTTTCCCATGTTATAAGTGAAATAATCTGCCAATGCAATTAGAACTCATTCATCAGTTTTAAGGACTTTTTGACTTAAAACAAGCTGCTATGTCTTGCTGAAAAGCTACTTCTAAGCTAGTTTTCTCTTATTTCAAATGAACTGATATATTTAATTAGAAACTAGATAAAACTTGGTAAGATTTTGTGTTTTTTCAGTGTGAAATCTGGGTGTAGCGATGGACTCAGATCTGAACATTCAGAGTCACATAAAGACAGTTACAAAGTCGGCCTTCTACCACCTGGAGAAAATTTTCAGGATAAATATTTTCAAATTTATTGATTCACTCAATCAACAAATACTAGAGAAAATATTAAAACTAAATCCTGACAATAAAGACAGTTTTTAAACATCATGTTATTGAATTTATTGACAATACAAAATTTTGATCATGACAAGAAATTTATCACAATAAATGATAAACGATAAATACACACACACACACACACACACACACTGTGGTTTTGCTGAGATCAGGACTGAGAGCATCCAGCTTGTCTGTGGTTTTTATGTTATTTTAGTTTGTACGATGTGACTAACTGCTGCATGCAGAGTGATTCAGAGCAGATGATGCATCTGTCATCCTCACATCGCAGGAAAATGTGAAAAGACTCCATCCTGTGTTTTCCCAGCAGCGCACATCTATCTGTCTTTTTCATCGCTGTGTGTTTTTGGGCCAACAGATGACAGCTTCCTTCATGAACACAAAATAAAGTCGCAGGGAGGGAAGCTGCAGCGGTTTGCTTCATATTTTTTCCATCCTCTCAGATTTGGAAACAAATAGGTTGTGAAATATTTTTAAGAATCTTCAGAAGTTCTTGTGTAATCTAATCACAAACTTGCTGAAGCGTTTTAAATCCTAATCCTGCATAAAACTCCTCTAGGGCTGAAACGATTCATCGGATTAAACGCAATTAATGCAATTAATCAATTATTGGAATTGATTAATCATCAATTAAGCCAAAACTGAACAAAAAATATGCAAATATTTTACATATAAGATGGAAAAAAACTTTTCCTGTAAATATGTTTTACCCAAAACGACTCAAGTTTTAACTTCGTTTTGTTCAAATCGACTAAAGAAAAGATGTTATTGCATTTTAGACAATAGCATGTTTATTTTCTTGAAATATTTGTGTATTTCCTTATTTTAATGTATTTCTAACACTCAATAAAAAGACTTAAGTGGTTAATTGAAATTCTGATTAATCGACAGAATGATCGATTACTAGAATAATTGTTAGTTGCAGGCCTGTGCTCCTTATTACTCTGCATTTACCATTTTTATTTTACGCATACATTTTGAATAGAAATGTGATAGCCTACTAATTTCCATTGTTTTTGTCACTATTTTGCATAAAATGCAGAACTTTTATCAGAGTGATCAAATTTTTGCTCAGATTAATGTAAATGTGTGTTTAAAGACAAAACTTTGAATAAAAAAAATACAAAACTCTCATTATGCTCCTACTGAGCCCAACCTCCAGAGGCTCCTCAATTTAAAAAAAATCAACGTTAGATTGTGCTGTATGTCTGAATTCACTAAAATAACCATTATTTATGTTGCTGCGTGTTTGGAGACGTAATTAAAACATAAAAATCTGCCCTTCAGGCTGACATGTAGTATTTAAATGCCTGGTGTAATTGTAATTACAGATGGATAATGATGACTTCTGTTTCCCTGCAGGGCATTTTGTTGGTTTGTATTGTGATCGCTTGACAGATAATCCTAGTTTGGTGTATCCGGCTGTGGTAACTGTTGTTTCAAACACTGTTTTTGTGCGTTGACTCAGAAAAACACAATCTTACACAGGAATTTTTGGCTAATTTCTAGTGCAAATAGCTTAATGCGCTTGAATTAAGACAAAACTTAGAACAACTCTGTTAACTAAATGAAACCTGGAGATTTAGGTTTTGCTAATTTAGTGCAGCAAAGGAAAAACCGTTAAAGAAAAACTCAAACCACTTGTAGTATTCTTTGTTTTTCGCTGTCTGTGTCGGCTACGCTACACGCAGGCCCGTTGCCATAGCAACTGACAGACAACAGGTCTACTAGTGTATCAGGATTCAACATCAAAAAACACTCAAACATTTCCCACAAAAACAACAGAACATTCAGTACAAAACACGTTTGTTTTCAGGCTTGATGATTATTTTGTGATTATTAATAAGTGATCGTTGTGGTGGATTAGCTACCGCCGCTATTAGCTAAGCTAGCATTGCGGTGGTTGATTAGCTGATGTAAACGCCTGCTCTACTGATGATGTGTCACAGTGAACATCAGCTGGTTGCCTGTTTTTTATTTTTTAACTGAACCAAAACACACAGCATTCCACAGCACATCTACTTTTACAGTTGTCATAGTCAAGCTAGCATAGCTGACCTACTTCCTTTTCCCTGTTATGTTTTTTTCTTAAAACTTTTTCCTGAACTTATCTAGTTGTCTTAGTGTTGACAATTAGTAGCAGTTAGTTCCTTTTTCTTTTATGTAACACAAATACTTTTTAAGATTTAGTGCATTAAGTTGTCAATTTAACAGCTAAAGCCAGTGCTAGTCACCGTTAGCGCGCAGCTTCTCGCCCTCCAGATGGGGGTGAGGTCTCACACTGCAACAGGTTCATAGGAGATTGTTTTAAGTCAATAATTCCTTAATAATTATTAAAAAGTACTTGGTCCACTGGCAGATTATTTCATTTATAATACTGGAAAAATGTCTTGTTATAAGCACTTTGAGCTGCTTTTTAATATAAAAGGTTCTTTATAAATACAATTGATTGATTGATAAGTGAAATAATCTGCCAGTGCAACTAGAACGTTTTCATCAATATTAAGAAATTATTGACTTAAAACAAGCTCTTATATCCTGCTGAAAAGTTATTATAAGCTCATTTTGTCTTATTTAAATGTACTAAGATATTTGCACTAGAATCTAGACCAAAAATACTTGGTAGGATTTTGTGTTTTTACAGTGTGTGACCTTATTTCACTCCCAGAAATCTCACCAAGTTTTCTTTGTTTTTGTTTTTTTGACATTAATGATGCTTCATGTAATTTCTCTGCGCCTTTCCAGAGTTGAGGATGATGGCTGAGGGGCGTTTTGCCAGTCTGCCCAGGTCGCTACATGCACATCATCACACTATGGGAGGAGACTCCGCCCACTCTGGAGGCCCCGGCTCTGCCCACGGCGTCTCCCCCAGAAAACCCAACATCCCCATGGATCTCCACGGCTCCAACTCCTGGTAATCCTCACTTTTTTGCTAAATTTATTCCCTCAAACTCTAATTTAACATGAGTTTAGTGTTTCATTTCAGTTGCGTGTTTCTTTCATGCAGCATCCCTTCAGGTCAGGAGATTCCCGCTGCGGCCTACCAGTCGGTCTCGCTGCACGGGACGCTGCCTCGTCGCAGGAGAGGCGGAGCCAACGTCAGCCATAGCAACCGCGGATGGGAGCTGAAGACCAATCAGACGCAGCCGTTACTTTCCGGGAAAGCATCAGTGCCTGCGGGGTTGCAGCCCGCCGCGTCCTCACTGGGTCAGAACATCAGCAGGTAAACAAGCACCAACATATTACTGTGTTTTTATAGTTTCGTATTTTCAACGTCAAGCTGTGGTTTTTGTTTAATATTCTGTCCAAATGACCCATAAATCACACATTGAAGTTGGAGAATCTAACTCATTCATCTGGTTTTACTCAGTTGTTTCGTAATTTGATGATTAAGTCAAAGGATGTTTTCACTTAAGGTGAGAATAAAAATGTTTGATCTCGTATTTATTGTCAGCTGTTGGGTCAAATTTGAGGCTGAAATCTCTGACTTTATAAAGCCCAAATCTGAGTAACATAAATCTAATTTTCTATGTACTCATTTATAGATTATAGATTAACAAATGTGCTTGTTAGTTTATTTCTGTATTATATTCAGTCATATTTGAATTACTTTCGTCACTCTTAGGTGTATGTCAATTTTATATAAATGTATTTATTTTATAACACGGGGGAACCTGCTGGGTCGGGCGAGGAACCCGTCATAACTTTAGTTTATACTGTTTTCATCTCCAAATATAAAGTTTGAAAACTTCCCTTCAAAATGCTTGAAAATTGTGTGAACTGTGTAAATAAGGGAGTGAGATCCTTCAGACCCGGATGGAGATAGAGAAGGTTGTAAACGGAGTCCTGGGGGGAGAAGTTATCTAAACGAGCCGCCTCATCCCCCTCATCATGTCCTCCCAGCTCTCTGAGTCTGGGGTCGGTTTACGGCTCTCTGAATCTGATACGGGTCGGCTCCGTGCGCGTCGGTGCGCGCCGTGGCCTCCGGCGGTCGGGGAACCTTTGTAGGTCGGGGTGTGGCGGGTTTGATCACGGATTGCTCTGAACTCTTTGTCTGCTTTCTCTTCATCGCTGGATCCATTTCAGACGCCGCTGACATGCGGCAGAATGATTCGTCCGGGTTGAGTTCAGCCTCTGCAGGTTTCCGGGTTCTTCTCACTGTCGGATGCTGTCGAGTTTATTTCAGCGACAAGGCAGCTCAGAGTGACTCACAGCAATAAAAACAGCATTAAGAAACAAGCAATAAACATCACATTTTGTCAAAAATTATCAATACGCATAAAATATGTTGATCAATGTTTCAGTTATTCATTTAATCAAAGTCACAGGTTGGTTTTTAGCCTCCATTTAAACAGGCAGTTTTATACAAAATCAACTTTTTGAGCTGTATATCATGTTATAATGTTATTAAATCATCTAAAACACACCTCGAGTGATGCCTTTATTCTGTCATACATGTATGAGAAATCAAGGCGTAACTCCTCCCCCACTCAACTCCCCTAGACTAGCCAGCAGCAATTAGCAAACACCTGGTGGAACAGCTGAGCTCATTATAGGAGCTGCTGCTCAGAGCAACGCTGGTAAAAATGTTGTTAGAGGGTTAATAGAGGAGCCATGTTGGGATGATTCCTGAAGGTGGAGCTTCAAAAATAGCAGGAGATTTTAAATAGAAGAGGCCCAATTTCAAATGGGTTAAATCAGGAAGTACATTTATTTAAAGTGATAACTGAATCTAGAAACTTTTACATGGGGGAGAAGGAAGTGGCCAGTGAAGTTTCTGAGTCCCAAACGTAACAATTGTGCTTTTATTTGTGTTACCTCTCAAATTTTAGTCTAAAATACTAGAATTTCCACAGAACTTTCTACGTTTCTCAGTCAGATGGTATCATTTCTAGTTATTAAATCAAGTTTTATGACCAAGTGTTTGGATGGCTGCTTTTTACTTTTAGTTTTAAAGCATTGTTACTTTTACTCAAGTACAATTTTTCTACCCTCCTCTGTCAGTTTGAATTGGCAGGTTCATTAGAAATAGTTGTATGTAAATATTCTGAATTAATATTTAATATGACGGATATAGTTTTCATAAGTATGATTTTAAGGACATAATATTTTTGGGGGTGGGAGCAGTGGCCCCCAATTGTCCTCCTGTAGATCCGCCCCTGTGTTTTACCCAAAATGATTAGTGAGTATCTGCTTCCTTTCTAGATGTTAAATTCTATTAACTCCAGATATTTGTGTCTCTAGAAAAGCTTCAAGAAACAAATTATAGTTTGCTTTTCCATTAAAACCATGCGTCAGTCTTGACTTTCATTCCTCTGCTGCTGATTGACCTGTGACCCCTGACCTTATGGTGCACCAGCTCCTCATTGGTCGGTTTGTTTTTCTCTTGACCTCTGTGGGCAGCTTGCAGACCACCAGGACAGGAGGAGGGGCAGCAGAAAAGACACAAACAGAGAGATCTGTGCTGACTTCTAGATCATTTTCAACTTCATTATATCTGAATTTCTTTTCACTTAAAATCAAACTGGATCAACATAAAATCAGAGATTTGGAATTGTCTGGTTTTCATTTTAAAACCTAACTTCATGTTTTGCTCTCAAAGCACTGAGCTTCGTTCCCACAGCTAGTCTGGATGCTCAGTTCCAATGTTTTGCTGAAATTCGATTTTCATGCACAGAAGAACATTGAACATTGTCAAAATAAGACAAAACTAACTTACAAATAACTTTTAAGCAAGACAGGAACTTGTTTTACGTCAACAATTACTTAACATTGATGAAAAAGTACTAGTTTTATTGGCAGATTATTTCACTTCTTTCACAAGTGACAGGCCTTGCGCCGTTACCTAGCAACCCCAGCCCGTTACCTAGCAACCCAGTTCTAGTTCCACCAGCAGATTATTTCACTTCAGACGAGGCATTCTTCCCATGTTTTTATTTAAATAATGTCCCACTGGAACAAATACTTTTCCATCAATATGAGGGAATTATTCACAGCCAACAAGCTCCTATATATTGATGAAAAGTTGCTGGTATGTTGGTTTTGTCTTATTTCAAATGTACTAAAATAGTTACATTAGAAACTTGAGAAAAATATTTGGTGAGATTTTGTGTTTTTATAGTGAGACATTTTTAATAACAGTAACAAATGATGTCATATAATAATGAATTGACACAAATATTTTTTTTAGTAAATTTGCAGTTTTTGGTGCTGGAAAAGTTTGAAAACTTACCTTGAGATACTTGAAAAGTGCTTGAATTTTTACAGCTGAATGTCTTTTCTTGTCTGAAGTCAATAAAACTTGGTAATATAGTTTAAGAGAAATACTCCTTCTCCTATTTGAAGGATGTTCAGTGTAATGGAAACCCGCTGACCCCTAGAGGCGGTCTGCGGGTACTGCAGGCAGCTGGTGGGCTTTGCTGCAGCTGTGGTCATGCTGAGTGCGGTGCGGTCAGCGGCAAAGAACAACAGTAGCCAGAAAAAGCTTGTGGTGAGCTCCTCATGCTTCAGCCAGTCCCTGCTCTTTATTTTCATCCTCTTCCTCTTCCTCGCCTCGGCTCGCTCAGTCGTTCCTTTCTGCTGCTGCCGCTGTTCCAGATTGTTCCTGTGGTTGTAGAAGCAGGAAAATTCAGCATTGCTTGTTGTTTTTAGCACGAAAAAGAAATACTGATATAGCAGTGGTCAGTTTGTCTAGTCTGAAAAGTCTTGGCTGAACCATTTCGCACATACTTTGGTTTAACTTCTACAGAGAAAATCACTCACCTGAAAACAGTTTCATTACGGCGCTGCTTCAGAATGTCCCTTTGTTTCTGAGCCCAGAGTTGGGGATTAACTACTTACATTTACCTGAGTAACTTTTTTGAAAAAACGATAAATAAATTTAAGTGTTTTTTCTACACTGTACTTTTTATTTCTACTTTAGTAATTTGATCATAAAGTATTTCTTCTCTGACTTCAGTAAAATTTCTGGATTTTCTTCCCACTGATTGAAAAACAAACATGATTTAACCAAAAATTCACCAGACAGACCTGCAGTTTCTGCTAAAGTTTCATCAGTTTTTTATTGAAAGATTTGTACATTTTTTTTCTTTTGCTGGATTTTGTTATTTTTTTGTTCCTTATATGGATTATTGTCATTTTGATATTTTAAATACCCAAATTTCCACTTAACTTCTCTACTACTCAGCATCTGACTTAATGTCTTAGATGACAACTTTCTTCTCTTACTTGAATATAATTTTTTTATACCCACCTCGGGTTAAAGTCGACCTTTTGACTTTTGCAGATTCACATGGGGACGTAACGGAGGGAGTTTCCCTCATTTGAGAAGATTCATTTTGAGGGATTTCAGTGGGTGTTGTCTGTCCAGGGTGATTTCCACGGTACAGTCACGCTGGTTGATGTGGTCAGGGTTTCAAGTCTCACAGGAGTCCAGCAGAGCGACACACAAACGGCGCCGCCAAGAAATAAAAAACATCCGCTCTTTCTATCAGCTATGATCCAGGCATTCAGGTGAAAAAAATATCCTCCAACCCTGGGAGAAAAGGAATGGAAAGGATTTAAAATATGGGTGGAGGTTCACCTTTTAGCTGGGAAACAACCTCAAACAGAAAGCCTGACAGAGCTTTTTAGCAACACATTTAGTAGCGCATACACATGGGTGATTGACAGCGCTATGACCCTCCTCCTGGCTCTGATTGGTTTGGTTCTGCAGATTCCTATAGAAGCTCAGGGAGGAAGTAAATTCATTCTTCCACTGATTATCTGTCTTATACGACTTGGTGACGATTTTAACAGATTCTGTTTAAATAATAAAAAAACTTTTTAAATAAAAAATTACATTTTGTAGCTTTAAAGAAGTTCAGCAGCAATTCTGATGATTTGTAGTTGTATGAAGGGTTGACTCAGGAAACCTGAATAGAAATCCAAGCCACACTTTGTGTCACACTAATTTCCTTCCACTTCACATCTAAATATTGCTTTATTACATAAAAACCCAATAAAATACATTGTTTATGGTTATAGTGTGACAAAATCTAAACAAAAACATTAAGGTGCGCCGTGTTTTTCTGCTGATACGCTGCAGGGCGTGTCGGGACACGCTCTGATCTCTAGACCTGCAATAGGATCAGCTTCCTCATCTTTTGGTGCAGATCTTGAAAGCTGCCTGAGAGGCTGAGCAATCTGCGGTGAATAAACGGCTACAGTCTGTTGTGAATGGCCCCTCTGTGCTAAATCCTGCTCATTATGTGGAGCTATATTAAAACTAAGAGGGACTGGGGGATAAACATATCTGGTTTGGTAAGAAATGAGCTGTGCTAATATTCCCGTGGGAACTGCATTCCAAGCCGAGGGGATCTGAACTAGCAACCTTCCCAATTTGAGCTGATTACGGCTTTCACTGAGCTCCTTGAAGTCTCCAGTAGAGAAAGCTGCAGTAATACTGCAAATACATTCATAACAGGCTAAAATGTTTCTGCTGAGCCAAATTATTTTAATCACAGCTAAAACACAAAATCTTACCAAGAGGTTTAGGTTTAGTTTCTACTGCAAATATTGTAGCAAATTTGAAATAAGAAAAAATTCACAAGTAACTTTCAGGAAGATATTGGAGCTTTAAGTAAATAACTTCTTAATATTGATGGAAAATTACTAATTCCACCGGCAGATTATTTCACTCCTAACATTGGAAAAATGTTTTGCTATAACCAGGAAGAGACGATACAACTAAAGAACTTATCACGACATAAGCGTTTCATATCAGTTTATATCACTGATATTGATAATTATTTATCAGGTTTTTGTTTTAAATATCTGAAATACTGCCATCTGGTGGTGAGACTTTTCCTGTTTTATTTACAGTTTTCACTCCACTGTGTTGTTTCTTCTTTCTAAGCATCTATAAGGCCCGATAGCAAAACCTTAAACTGCTGCTGCGCACGTCACTCAACAGGTTGTTGCTAGGTAACCAAAGAGTGAGTGAGTTGCTAGGTAACCAAAGAGTGAGTGAGTTGCTAGGTAACCAAAGAGTGA
>CAEFZY010016940.1:0-20805 GCA_903066815.1 Brachyrhaphis roseni
TATATATATATATATATATATATATATATCCTGATTATGGAAAAGTCATGCTGGCCAATACCTATAGTTTCCTTTTATGCTGTCTATTCTGAAAAGTCAAAATATACCCTGGTTAAAGTAAATGTGCTAGACTACAAAAAATATTTTGACCCTGAGAATGTCATCAGGACAAAATGTCCTGTCCAGTCAATTAAGCTGTCAGTCATTCCTCAGCTAAATATATCAGAGACGGTAAGAAAAATGGTCCAGTCAGGTTCCATAATCATATGAAAATGTCTTGGTGACTTTCACACAATAACACAATATGCAGTTAATAAATAAACACATGGTTCCAACCACTTTTATTTAATAAACAACAAAAGTCTTCCTTTTATTCTCTGTCATATTTCCATTATAAATCGTATCTAAAAGTTTTTGGTGTATTTGTACATTTCAGTTCAGAATCTGCTTTTCATTGCTTTGTATTTTTTTACATGTGCAATATTATTTATTATGAGTTTATTTTTGTTCAGTTTTCTGAGTAAACTGTCTCTAGCTTGGGTCTGCAAACAGCTAAAGCATTAAAACATTGATTGCACAGAAAGGTATAAGTATTAAACTCACCTTCAGTCCTGTGAATAACTCTGTAACGTTCCCCTCACAAACCAGCACAAATCAGTGGTGGTGGTGGTTCTGTAAATTGCCACTCTTGCCATTCTCATTTGTAAGCTTCAAACCAAGCCTGCTGTGGATTTGGAAATAACGGGTGTGGAAGAGTGAAAGTGCAATCACAACTAATCAGAGCTTGTCTTGTTTCCTGCCCACAGCACCCAACACTGCACCCTATGGGAGCACAGGAAGCGCCCATGTCCCGCTGGCCTGTCGATACCTGGTCTTGGCTCTCTCCTCCTTCATCAGTGTGTACTAGCAGAGGCCGGCGCAGACACAGTGACTGTCCAGAGCATTTATGAGTCCTTTTTTTGACATTGCTGATGGCTGAAATCCAATCTGGTACTGTTTGTTAGAAAGCTGAGGTGGGGAAATAATCAGCTTCCTTTTTTTGTGGGGGAAATATATTTTTATTTTATTTTATTTTTTTTGCTTTTTGGTGAAAATTCTGTCATGTAAATGCTATGATGTTATTTTTTTATTATTATTCAAATTTTCTCATATCTTATTTTATTTTCTGATTGACTGACCACGTTGTGATTTAGTGCTCACACCCACCTCCAGTCTTATCAACAGCCTCTCAAACGAGTTATTTTCATGCTTTTTTTTTTCTCCTGTGAGGCGATGGCGCAAACTTTTCCATTCATTTTTTGTACATGGTTCAAAAGAAGCAATTGTGCCAAGTCTCTGAAAACACAGATTACCATACCAATGTTGTATTGAATGTATTATGGGCTGTTGAACAAAGGAAAGACATTTAGATTCCTAACAATAACATTTTTGATCATAGAGTGAGCTTAAAAAATACAGGGAAAAAGAAGAGGAAAAAAACAAAGAACAAAAAAGGCAGTTTTTTTTTTTTTTTTCCAGCACCTGTGTTGCCATGATTACTCAGTAGGTGGATAAACAGTGTTGAAGGTGTGCTTTGTTGTATTTTGGAAATGGGTCCGTCATTTACCATGCCTGCCTAGCAGCTTTGATCAGGCAGCAGTCAAAGTAGCAACATATCCTGTATCGTATCTTTATATTTTAATATAGCGTAGGCTTTTGTTTGAACGTGGGACCAGCTTCGCTCATCCAGCCAGGAGCATTAACAAGAACCATCACTTTGTACAGTATGAATGGAGGAACATCGCTGCGCTTTTGTTTACATTTTTCTCAACAGACAGTACTACAGCCTATTTGCCATGCTTGTTCTGATTGCTTCAGCAGTTTGCTTCAGTTAGGAGGAAAACGCAGAGCTCGAGTTAAACTGCTTGAAAAATTGCAGTTCTTTAAAAGAAGTATCTTTCTGCAGGCGTCAGAGCAGAGACATTTGTTTTTTAACTTGGTTCTTTCTAGCTAAAACGACACAGCAGCAACATACCGTTTTTTGGCTGCAGGTTTTGCCAAAATATTTGAATAACCAAATCAGAAAAAAAAAAAAAAAACAACTCTGCAGCACAATTTCCCCCCCTCCTAACAAAAAGTAATCTGAGACTCTGAACACTTTTCCCCCTCACACCACAAGAGTGAACAGAGATGATCAGTCTCTATTAGAGTTTAAGCCCAATTAAATAAGGGAGCAGATTTTCCATTTCCTTTTTACAAAAGCTTGTAAAAGCAGCATCCTCATTCCTAAGTACAGTGCCTTGCAAGAGTATCAAAACCCACTTTTGTATTTCTACACTTGTTCATATAATAATCACAAACTTAAGTGTATTTATGCTGTTTCAATACATTAAAACCAATACATGATAAGCAAAGACAAAGTAGTGCCGAACTATGGGGTGAAAGTTAATGATTGGTTTTCAGAGTTAAAACTAAAAGCAGTTGCAACATTTTGGAGCCCTACCAGCTTTCATCTACAGACAGAAATGTTTACACGTTCTTTCTTACAAAATTCTTACAGAACTGTGCAGGTTCCCTGTCCCTGTTGAAGAATAGCCTCCTCACTGCAACATGCTAGCACAACCATCTGTTTTTATAGTGGACATAGTGTGTTCATTTTGCATGTAGGCCATTACTTTCTCTTCAGTCTCACCTCATGTTTTTCCCTTCTTTTGGTCTCCCTTAAATGGCAAACAGGAGAGGGTCATTAATTTGTCCTTTAAAACTTCAGTAACCTTTTTAGTCTTCAATAGAGGGCCAATTTGTAGAATGCAAGACATAGTTGTCCTGTGAAAAGATTTTCTATGTGGAGCTGTGGATCTTTGCAGCTCCTCCATTGTTGCCATGGGCTCTTGCCTGCTTGTCTCTTTAGGTCCTGGAACATTTGCCATTGTGCTATAGTTTTACCATTTTCAGAAGAGATTTGAATTGTGCTTTGTTTTATAACCTAACTGTGCTTTAAACGTACCCAGAATGTCCTCTCTGATCTGTATGATATGTTACTTTGTCTTCATGATGCAGTTTGTTCACTGATTATCTCTAACAAATGTCTGAGGCCTTTACAGAGTTGCTGGATTTTTACTGAGGTTAAATGCTTTCAAAGGTGAAAGTTTGAAACCATTTAGCTGCTTTGAAATTTATTTAGGGCTATCAGAGTGCCACACTTTTGAGATTAGATATTTCACTTGTTATAAACCATTTATCATTATTACTTCTGCTTCATAATGATGTGCTACTTTGTGTTGGTTCCTCTCATGAAATCCCAATAGAACACATTTAAGTTTGTGGTTTTTAAGTGGAAAAAAATGGAAAATGTACAAGGGTTATGGCTATTTTTGGAAGGCATTGTACTCTCAGCCCCATCACTAAAACAGAGATACTGAAATGCCTTAATATACCCATATACATACATTTACCTTTCCTCCTAAATGACACTTCCAGAAGCTCTCACCAAGGTTCTCCTCTTTTCTGATGATATAATATTCAGTAACCATCACTCAACATGTCTTCGAGTATAAGGAATTATGCTGGGGATAATTACAGTCCTCACAAATATATTTTTTTTTTATGAATCAGATTCTTCAGATATAGATGCTGCATTTTTGGTTGAGGTTAACATGCTTGTGAGGTTGTTTGAATTTAAAATGTGTTGCATTTTACCCAACAACTGAGGGACTTACCCATCAGGTTCACAGAGTATTTTCCGAGGTGACTGAAAATCTGTAGAACAATAGCCATCGCGGTTAAAAGACTTAAAGCACAAACACTGTCATTATTTACATGGTGGTATTTTGGTTATTTGTTTTCTTTTTGTATGGAAATTATTTTCAATTTGCTTTACCAACGATAAATTTACTGCACCATATGATTTTGTTTAAATGTTAAAGTATAATGGAAATGGTTCAGACGTATATTTATTCTCTTCCTTTATTAAAATGATGTATAAACACTACGTTTTGAAACATGTAAAACTGGATATGTGACATTTATTTGAATGAGACACAGTATGGCATAGTTTCTAATGTCGTCAGATTTCTTTAGATGCCATGACTGCTGTTGATTTAGGTATGTTTAAAAAGAACAATGTTTGCAATGAAATTTACCTACTTTTTGAAACAGAGGGTGTGAACCAGTATATCAGTATTATAGAACAGAATCAATGTGTGTATATTTGGAGAAAATAGGTACCTTTTGATCTGTAGAGCCAGTGTGTAGTCCTAGTTTTCACACACTCGCGTGTTTGACGATGTGGAGAGAGTATGGTTGTGCTGCATGTTCAAAATTAACCCGTGTTTTTAAAAGGTGGCCATTTTACAGACCTTCACACTTTCTAATGAATGGAAGAAGTTTTCATTTTGTTCTTTTACAAAATCTTGTTTCATAACCCTGGTCTGAAAATACATACCTCTACAGATCACCAGGCTGTGTTTGTATATGATTTTATTTTACTTTTTTCAATCAACTTGCTCTTGAGTTATAATGATAATGATTGTTGTGGCACATTGTGGTGACAGTCTGGAGTTATGCTGGTTGCTTGTTTGAGCACTTAAGACCATGCTAGTATTCCATATGAAATGTACTGGATGTTGATTATTATTTTTTGAATATGGTATTAACAAGTCCCTTTTACCGAATCCGTATAATTTGCAATAAAAGTCTTCATGTTACAATGTAAACCCACATCTGAATTAATGAGCAGTAAAAGGCAGTTCTCATAGGTGATGCCAAATAAATGACAGTGATACAGCATCCCTGTTGCTAATTTGACCTCATGAGAACAGAATCAAAGCACCTGCTTATGTTTCAACTAGTATTTTTTTTTTCTTTTACTTTCAGAATTTGGCATGATTTAACTGATCAACAAACATAGACTGGGTTAGAAAAATGCAAATAAAGCTAGTGTCGATTACTTGAGCTATCCTAATGCCAAGTTCACACAGCAAAATTTTTAAATTGATCGGGGCGATTTTCAAATCATGAGAAACTACATACATGACGGTAAAAGCCGATTTCACTTGTCAACATTCAGATGTGTGATAGGAAATCTCGCAAAACTTCTCAAGACCAAACTTGACCTTAGAGTAAACAAACACGGCCGACGGGGAAGAAACTACTGTGGACTGCAATTATCCGAGAACGATAGAATAAGTTGTCTCCAAAATCCACTAGACCTTCTTTTTGCCTTCTATTTAGAATCCCCTCCATGTTTCAATCACCTCGCTTTCTGCTTGGCTACACGTTACATTCATCAGATCAGGCAGCGTTCTCATTTGTCCTTGGGGAACATCACACACATACTGCAATATCGGGCCAAGACAATCCAACATGTTGAATATACTTAAGATCTTAAGAGCCATCCCAATAATCGGGACGTTCTTAAGATTGTCAGAAGGGGATAAAGTTGACATAAAAATCTTGTTTTGTGAACAAGGCATAACACAATAACAACTGGATGAAAGTTATCTCACTCAAGGAGAAATTGCTAGAAAGAATAAATCCATTTGGACGTTGCTAGAAGTCACAAAATCATGCACTGGTTATTTGTCACAGCAACTGAGAAACACAGAAAGGGTTTCAGATCAGGAACTCAGAAGGAGATGCTAGCTGGACTTTGACTGAGTGCATCAGACATGACATTTTAAATGCAGGAAGCAAAATTAAGACATTTAAATGTTATTGAAATTGTTTTCATGAAAACTCACTGGGGATGAAGTAGCTCAAAAGATTTCCTTTGACAAATAGAAGGTGGGCTACCTGTAGCTGCAATGCTAAAGTTTTCTTCACCTTTACAGTGCTTTGCAAATGTATTCGCACTCATATTTTGTCATAACAAACCTACAACTTTATCAATGACCTGTCTGCTGTGTTCCTTGATGCTGTTGTTCACTAATGTTGTCTAACAAACCTCTGAGACCTTCACAGAACAGCTGGATTTACACAGCAACCATTTTACACCCAGACAGACTCTTATTTACTAAGAAGTGACCTCATCAGGTAATTAGTTGAACTGGATTTTATTTAGACGTTTCCAAAGCAAAAGAGACTAGATCCAAATGTAACCCTCAGATTTTCATAAAAAATTTTAAAAATAAACATAATAATGTTTTCTCTACTTCATAAATATGCTTCGTCTATCATTAAAAAAATCCCCAATTATAAAAAATGTTAGCTTAAATTTAGTAAAACTTAGCAACGGCAATTCAGCTCCAATATTTGGCTGTTTTTAAAACATCTTTTGAACTTCTTAGCCTGCATTATAAATCTTAATATAATCATGTCTGATACTGACAGGTTCAATATTATTGATAGAATAAAAACATTTTCATGAGGTAAAATGAGTAAACAAAATGTATGACATTTCAACTTGAAAGCAGCAAGTGAAACTTGCAGGGTGAGAAGTCCCACACCGAGCAGAGGTGGCACCATCTCTGGCTTTAAGATGATATGAACAATTTACATATTTTCTTGTAGTTTCATGATACCACCAAGAAAAAACAATGAGAAAAATCTAAATTGTAATTTGAGTACATTTAGTTAGTGGAAATACTTTGGGGCAGATTTATACTTATTAACGCCTTCTATTTTAAATGTATTTTAATGGTTACCAACAATAGTGCCAATTATTTGCTAATGTAGATTTATTTTTTCCTCAAATGTTGTGAAAGTGCTCAAACTGAAGGCTGACTTTTTCTGTCCAAATTGTTACTCCAATTAAGAGATAATATATTTTAAGAATTCTTTTTTTTTTTTTACACATTTTTACCTTTGAATGTGTATTCACTTAGTTCCTGAGTCACATTGTGTTCAATAAAAGTTCCACAATATGGCAACGAGTAACATCTCACTACCACCATGTAATTATGTTCCTTATGTTTTGGGGGGGGGGGGGTTGTCTTGAGATTAGTTTGCAAGATCACATATCTAAAAGGAAAATTCTCTTGCTTTTAGAGAAAAGGAATCTTATTCCGATAGAGCAGATAAGATTGGGTGTTTTCTTTTTTGCCATGAGACTTTTTTAAAAGTCAAAAACATACAGTAGAATTGAAAAGCTTTGATATACTGAAAGTTGTTATTTTGAAAAATGGGGCAAAAGCTTTCACTAGTACTTTTGACATCTCCTCAGTCATAAATTCAGCAAAAATATCCAGGTGGCCTATATAGCCCATAAAAGACACGAACCACATATTTATCTGTGAAAAAAAAAAAAAAAAACGCCGCCTTCACTTCTTCTCTACCAACGGTGTTGCATCAGATGACTTATTATGACCAAACCATAAACAGCTGTAATTGAAAAAAGGGACTAGTATACATTAAGTCTACAAAAAGCCCATATTTTAAGCTATAAGAGAATAACCCTGTTCTTTTTCTCCCATTAATTTAATCAATATTTATTATTCAAAACAACTTTCCCAGCAATTAGCTCCTGGCTCAAAGTGCTCTAAGCTGAGGGACATATCGGTGTGTTGCAGTTGGCGCCTGAAGATATCAAGTCATCTAAATTGTGCAGGATCATGCATATCTGATTCGTTCTTCCCTCTGGCCTTGCATACTGTCTGCACATTCTAGAGCTCAGATGGCCATATGCCACGGCACATACAGAAGGATCAAGCGCCGTTTACTCAGCATCATCTTTACTGGCTCAAGAGCATCATTCAGCGTGTGGGATCTCTACAAAGATAAGCCACTGCTTACTCCATCCATCCCACAGTGCACCTGGATCAGACCATAAAAAAAAAAAGCGTGCACAGCTTTCAAGTGTCCTATGACCTGAAACGTCTCTTGACTTAAACATCCTGGATGTGGCATTCCTCAGAGAGAGGGAAAAAAGAGACATGTGATGTTCAGGCTGAAAAGAGGCCGTGCCACCCACCTGCAGAGACTGCTGCCTCGCCTCATGCTCCCAGTTGACAGCCGTTTAAAAATAAAATCCCTCTACTTTCCATGTTTAAACTAAGAAGATTTTTAAATATTCATGTTAATGTGTATTATTATTATTATTATTGTTGTTGTAACTATAATGGCCTCATGATATATTTTTTTTATCACTTCTGCTTTCAAAGTTTTTTCTCCTCACTCCAATGTCTTTTAGTTACACTGTTTAGCTTGAATGCATTTCTGACTAGTGGCTGTTTAATATCAGCTCCCCAGGTATTGTATTGAATGTGCCTTTAAAGTTTTTTATCAATTAGTGTAATCCCATAACCCAATCTTTCCTAGTTTCCTTGCTACCATGTATTATTCTAAATCTTAAAGCTGTATCAAAAAATTTCAATGGCTGACAGAATTTTCCAACTCTTCAGCTTTTTTCCCAGTAAACATTTTCTAATGCAGTTATTAGCATAATATTCATGCACGATGTCAATCCAAATCCAATTAATTGATATATGATAGATATCAAAGCAAATGAAGTGGAATGGTACCAAGAATCAGTTTTGTGTTCTAAAAAATATTTAATAGATAATAAACTGATTCAATGTGTATCTTGTATGAAGAAACTCAACAGAAGGTTTCCATGGTTGTGTATTTAGCACCACAGTCCTGTGCACTAATTTTGTATTAAGCAGCCTGGAAAAAAAAAAAAAAATCCTATCACCAACAACCCTGTACATTTCTTCAATTTTTTTCTTCTCCAGTGGAGTCTTGTGTTGTAAGCTTTCATAGTCTTCATTTTCTCAGAAACAAGTCAACCTGCTTATTTCTAAAAAATCTCTCCGGGTTGTTCTTGGCTCTTTGACAGCTCCTCTGATTATTTTTCAATTCTTCTATCATTAATCTTGTGTGGAGCATCTGGTTGTTACTGGTTCATGGTTGGATGATTTTGCTCTTTTGGATCATTCAGAAGTTTGCAAATGTCTTGAGAGTTTTGATCTTACCTATCACAAGTTTGAGACCCTTATTAAAATTTTGATTGATCATTAGTTCGAACTAAGCCAGCTTTGAGCCAGTTTTATAGTTATTTTTATTACCATAATACGACTGAACTATTACAAATTTCTGATATTTTCTTCTACGATAGTCCCTCTGGTAAACCTCTGGCATTGTTTTCATAAAATGTAGCTTATATCTGTCCTGCCATTTTTCCCACAAATAAGGCAAAGCAAGAAAATGTCTTTATAATCCAAGTAATTTTGATCAATCAGCAGTTTTTAAGAATCAGGCTTCAACTCAAATCAGAGTTCAAACAAAACAACTGGTTGTTGTCGTATGTCAACGTTGTTTGTAAAATAATATTTGCATAATATTGTTGACATATACTGCCTCCTACAGCATCTAAAAGAACACCAAGTAGTTTGGATTAACCCATGTGGGACAAACATTGTCCACTCTGACAGTTTTCTGTTTTAACGAATAAAAGAAGAGTTTTGTGAATCTGCCATCAATGCCTTTTTTGTTTGCAGCTCCTCTGAATTAGTTTCCCTTGCACCACTACCCCTGCATCTCAAAGTGCTGGCCGAAGAAGTGATTAGCATTGTATCGGGGTTTTGTGGCTCATCACAAACAGCGTTCTGTGGTCAGCACAAACAGGAGACGGGAGGCGGCTGTGAGAAATGGGGATTCCTCCTGACCTTGTGGTTAATGAAGCTCTTCCTGTGCCTCTGTCAGTTTTAAGTTGGAGATTGTGTCGTGTTGCACGCCAGGGCTCCTGCAGTCACCAGACCTCTTCCCTGAGCAGCATACTGAGTTGTCAGTATCAAAAAAAATATATCCTCTCTGTTTTCAAGAACATGCAGTTTGGTAGATACGTTTGTCGCACAGCAGGCAGAATCTATCCCTCCTGTCAACCCTGTGCAGAATGAGAAAAAAAACACTCCATATAACCAGTTTTTCTAAGAAAGTCTGATTCACTTCTAAATAGAAATATATATTTTTTTGAAACAAGACTTTTTCATTTCTCTCTTACAATGTGTGCACAGGAAGTGAGTAATTTACTGATGTGATCCGCTGATTTCTTTTCAATCTGTCTGAAAACACAGCAGCTCCAAATGTGAGAGGGTCTGAAAAGAAAAAGAAAGAAAAAGGTTGCATGAAATATTTGTCAACCTGTCCCTGGTTACTTCCAGTGAACTGGAAAATAAGTTGCCAGCCAATGACGCAGAGCCCAAGATAATGCCTGGGTTTTAAAGCGAGCTATCTGAAGCAGGACCCTTCATGAGGCTAATGACTGAATCACAAATTGTGTTTGTTGTTTTTTTTTTTTTTTTTTTTTACACGAAGCCTGAGGCAACTTTTTAACAAGGATTGAAAAGGATTGGCACAGAGAAAAGTCATTATTTGACTGACAGCAAATGTAATCCTATTTTATTTGTTTTTCACCCTTCCAATGGCAGATTACACGTAGTTTGGCGCTCTCTGACTGACACAGGAAATTAGTTCTTTGTACCACGGGCTGCATTGTGTTTCTCCTTGGTGACGAGACCAATGTCTGAGATGCAGCATTTCCCCTCTTCATTACTATAGATGAAATGTATTTACCATCATTTATAGTTCTTTTTGCACAAAGTGGAAATGGGATTTTGAAACACTGTTTGGACTTTCATCTTTTCTGACTGTGTTATATTTATATCTTATTGCTGAAAAAACGTGGTGGGGATTTAAAATGTTTATTTGTGTTGGAGAGTCCTTTGGCCACCGGGGGCGTAGCTGTACATTCATAGGATGTAGGTCAGAGGATTGATATGTAAGCTTTTCAAGTGGTATTGATATATCTATATATAAAATATACATATATAAAAATTATAATAACATCTCCTGATATTTGTCCAGAAATGAGAACAATTCATGTACTTTAATTACTTTAAAGCTTACATTGTGTATGGCACGTATGCAAGTCCATTTTCATGATGTTTGATGTGATTTTGTAGCAGTGGTTTGATACTAATAAATGGCACTTAATGATGGAATTGTAGATTGTGTTTGTATTGAAATGTTTGGTCCTGAACAACTTCAATTGCATGAATTGTATTAATTTATACAATATAAAAATATTCCACCCAAATTTTCTTTTAGTGGATCCTGACTGATGCACACAACCAAATTTTAGGTTTCATTCAGACCAATCTCTAATTAGTCTGAGGGAATGGAACTTTGCTTTCAGCTCTAATTAATATTTTTTACATGTTTAAATGATCATCAAGTACACAAAATTTAACACACCTTTACAGACATTAAATTATATTTTAGTAAATTTAAGGTTTTTCCAAAATAGCTGCATATTATGAATATTTGCAAAAATATTCATACTTGAATGTTTTCATATTTTGTCATGTTACAAAAAGATATCTCAATCAATTTTATTGGGGTTTTCTTATGAGTAAGTAACACAAAGAAGCACATAAGTATGCAGTATAAAGAAAGGAAAGTGAAATAAGGTTTAAGCTTTTCACAAATACAAATCTGAAAGGTGAAAGCACATATTTGAATTCAAATCTTTTTACCTAGAAAATTAATTAAGTACAATAAAATAAAGTAACACAGGACATCAGCAGGATGTTCACATTGAAATTGAAATATGGTGCCTGCTGTGGAGGAGCTTTTCATCAGCAGAGTTAGTAAAGCTGGTCAGAGTTAAGATGAATGGTGCTAAATACGATGCAATTCTGTAGATTTAGACACTGCAAAAGACTTCAGACACACATAAACACCCTCAGAGTTTTAATAAATAAAATTAAACAAAGAAAAAAATTATGACTTTGTGAACATCCATTTGAGAGTCTGTGGTAAAATTGTAAAACCAGTGTCCACGGATTCTCTCCGTCTAATCTGTTTGAGCCTGAGCTATTTTGCAAAGAACAACAAAAAATTCCATCTCTTGATGTCCAAAGTTTGTACAGACGCATCAAAAAAAAGTTAAAGCTGCAATTGCACTGACAGGTGGCTTTACTAAAGTATTGAGTAAGTTTTTTTTGTGAAAAGAAAATTGAAAATCAAATATAATTTTCCTTCCACTTTGCAAATCTGTATAACTTTGTGATGACATATCACAAAAAACCCCTTTACAAGGAAGTCACATCATTGTGTTTGTTATTTGACAAAACATGAAAGTCCAGGGGCAAGAATGCTTTTTAAGGCACTATAATAATTAACATACAACAAATAAGTCTTTCCAGCCTTTTTGTTCCTTATCTTTCAAACTGCAAACTTTTCACCTGCTATTGATATTATTTTTCTCTCCTCCACCATCAACACAATACAGTAAGCACCCAAAGATGAAAAGAAAACTTTTAAAGGCATTCAGAAAGCCAAAAGATCTACTGATCACTACAAATTTAAAAGGTTAACAGCAACTTTTGCTGATACAAAGTTGACAATTGTTGAAAATATGCAAATGTTTAGAGTAAAATTGTCATTTTTTTTATTACCAATTAAATAGAAAAACATTTTTTTTTACCATTTTAGAAAATGTATTTTATGTTTTAATTTCATTACATGAGGAGTTAGAAGAGCATTCTCTTTGAAACTTCCTACCTAAATAAATTCCCATCAGCCTCAAATTCTAATCAGTCTGTTGGGTGAATGGTTCATTCATTTCATCTTTAAGATTGATCAAGTGCTGCAAACTTCAAAGCTTCAGCAGAACTCTCAAATCATGTCCTGACAAGCACCGGGTCTCGGCTCCTCTAAGCTGCTGCTCACTACTCTGAGCTTTTGAATAATTGATGCTTGAAAAGCCAAAAAGTCGCCTAAAAGAACATAGAAAAGCATTTTAAAAGAAGTGCTGCTCAGTTTGTAATGTAATTAGGAAATTTAAGTTAACAGTAACTGGAGGTCAAATTAAGTTCTAAAGGGGGGAAACATTCAAAGAGAGCTCCTAGGAGGACAAATCTACTCCCCCTTCAAATACAAAGATCTGCAGAGATTTAGCTGGAGAACAGAAACTAGTGCTCCGAACGGCTCTGTAGCTACACTGGAAAGATAAAACTTTTTTGCATGCTCGACAAGAAAAGTAGGTTCAGATGTTTTAAAATGTGTATAAAATAAGCTGAATGCACTAAGTACAGAGTAGTTTGTTTTATTAAATTTGTTTGAAATCACATGTAGCATCTATTCAGAAGTCTGTTGTGATGCTTTTCTACAATTTGCCAAGATGGAGTATGTTTAACATACTTTAGCAAGTTATTCATATGTTTATAACAATATTATTTACAGCAACTTTGTGCTTTTTGGTTTCAGTTTCTTCCATGTTTTGTTTTGCAACGTATGGCAAACACATGGATTAATTGCTCTGAATCAGCTTCACACTGCAACTAATTAAATGTCTGTATGAGCATTCAGACTTCAAAGCATACATCAAAACTCTTTAATGTTTTTACCCAGCAATTCGCAGGTGGTTGTGGTCCCAAACTTCTGCCAGTACTGGATGTCAACTGTACTATACTGAAACATCTTAAATTTGCATCCAACTTCTCAAGTAATGATCACTGTAAAGGTTGAAATTTAAGGCCCTCTCGCATCTCTAGTTTTACTTTGATCCAAATCAGTCGACGAGTTTAACTTCGTACATTTTTCAGGTGGTTTGGTTTCTTTTCAGACATAGAAATCTCCAATGAAGTAGAACCATCACTGCAAGCCAGGTGAGAACGCTCAGTTTGCTGAGTCCAGGATGAGTTCAGGGCTGCAGTACTGAATGTAAATACAGGAAGCAGATGCTGTGCTCTGAGCCATTAGAAAACACAGGTCATCCATCATAACATTAGTGAGTATTATTTTAGGTAAAATTATCTGAGCAGTATATTGGAATATTTTTGAAAAAATGACTCAAAAGTTGCACGGGTGCTAAATGATAAGACACTTCAGCATTGCTCATTTGTTTGTTTACTGTAAACCTGCCTATGGAAAGGCATTTGGCTGAAGCTTGCAGCATAAACCTGGTAGCCTGCTGGATCGAGGTCTGATCACATTCACACCATAAACAATTCCCCCCACCCTCCATCTCTCGTTCTCACCCCACCCACTCGTGCAGTTCACATCCAAGGGGGAAAACAAACCAGTTTGTTTTAAATGAGGTAAACACCTCAGGTGAGAAAACACCCCAAGACTTTGTGGCGTGTGGGTGTTAACATTAGAGATGTTTTTAATTACTGACATGTATCCTGCCTTGCATCTGGTCCTTTGAGGCTTTGAATGCCCATCAAAAACCCTGCTGATATCTAACGCTCACTTATAATTAGATAAACACTTTTTTTCTATGTTAGTCTCGGTTAATCTGTGCTGAACCTAATGGGTTTTAAAGGGAACTGTGAGTGTGCACTCAAAGATTATTTTAATCTGTTACGATATAGCTCCGCCACCTCAATCAGGCTCTGAATCTGTGTAAAATGAGGACACTCTGAGAAGGTTTGGTTAAGCCCAGATTTTTTGTGATTTTGGATTATTGGGTCATTAAATGGTTCTTGGGTCAGTTTAACAGTGAATGTTTTGGGAAAACATTTGGCCTAAGGCGGTTTAGTCTCTCATTCCAGCTGGAAAAACAAGCCAAAGCAATTAGAGCTTTGAAAGTTGACGATTTCCAAATATGAAATTTTGCTGGAGAGGAAAGTTTTTTCTGATTTTTGGTAAAATATTTACAGTGACGTGGTAAACATTTTATCTGCTGTCATAATCATTCTGTCAGACAGCATGGTCTTAAAGGATTTGAGCTTCTCCTGCTTTTAAAAAACCGTCCATGCTGTTGCTGACAGTTGGTAATGTCTAATTCCTGGAAATAACTTTTTAGCAAGTATAATTTAAAATGTGATTTTATTTTTTTCACTGCATTGAGTTACAAAATGTCAGTTTATATTGGTGGAAAAAACTGAGCTCTGCAACAACGTTTCAACTAAAGATGAGCCTAAAATTTAGTGAGTTTGGGTCATTGAATCTTCTCCTAATGTCTAGTTATTGCAGGCTTTTTGTATTTCTGTTTTTTTTTGTTCGCCGGTGTGTCAGGAGGACAACAGAAGGGGCAGAGTGTATTGAAGATGTGCTACCAGGTTTTTTAGAATGAACAATTCATGCCCTGCACATGAGAATGGGTCACTCTTCCAACACAAATAGACATATAAATTCAATTCAGATCAATTCAAAAATACTTCATTGATCTCAAAGGGAAACTGAATGATGTTGTAATTTATATTATTCAAGATTCTTCGAACAGTTGTGTAGATACTGATGGCATGGCATGTCGGATCTCCTGTAGAGCTGTTCATGGCATTATTTATAGCATTTGCAACTATTTTTTAAGATCTATTTTATTCTCCATTCTTTAATCACATACATTTTCTCAGTAAGATAAGAACTTTTCTTGACTCCTTACTCACTCTCAGCAGTTGACTGAATAATTTTTGAGCTACATTTCCAGGATTTTTTAAGCTGAAATAGGAGCTCTCTGAGAGGACTCTTAAGAGTCTTTGAGAATTTGTGAGGTCATGTTGAATAGTTGTCACGTTGAATCTCCTACCTGAGTTGTGGATCTCTGGAACTCTTCCAGAGTTACAAAGGGCCTCTTGGCTGCTTCTTGGATTAAGGTTTCTCTCCCAGTTCAGGTTAACAGATGTAATCCTAAGAGGTTTGCAGATAATGAGTTTAACAGTACTAACTCTGAGTTTTGTTTGCAAAAGAAACTAAACACACATATTATTATTCACAACTGTGCACTATTTTGATTTATACATTAAAATTTCTGGTGACAAAAAAAACAAAAAACTTCAAGTGTTATGAAACTTTCGGCAAGGAACTTAAGACATCACATTTAGTTAGGAATCTTTAATCGTCAGTCTAGCCTTCAGTCTACTGCTTTTGTCAAAGTTAATGGTTAATTTATACTCTTCAACTTTTTCAAGTACAAACTCTGACAAGTTTTACTCTGAAAAGTACATCAAATCTAGGAACAGGAGTGCGCATATTTTTGTAACACTTTTGTGTAAAGCACATCAAAAAACCCAAACCAATAACCGCCTGCGATGCTGGAAAAGCGATGTTAACATTAATGACTTTAAAACATTGCTTAGCTCGGTTTGAAATTTGTAAAAATCCTTTCATTTCCTCTACTCTGAACTGACTGGTGTTTATGCAATGTTTCACTCCAACAGCTCCTTTTTGCTTTTCTTCCAGTCGCTCCAAGAGCCAGTCAAAGTGCCAGAGGGGAGTGTGATGTGATGACAAATGGTTAAATCCAACAGCTGAATTATTGACTGGAACCAAAATGTGAAGACAAAATTCCTGTGGGACAGGAGTTGAGTGGAAGCTGCTCTCCACTCTAATTGCTCCCCTCCCACTAACTCGTTTCTTTCTTGGCAGCCCCGTGTTGAGAGTTACGGAGAGCTGATGAACTCCACAACACACTTTAAGTGTTCCAATAATTAAAGCCCAAAGAGATTGTCAAGGTAATGCACCACACAACAATTGACTACATAAATTCAGGAGACTTAAGCAACACATTCGGCCATGTCGCTTAATTGCTGTGTCTGTGCAATTATCTTATCGAAACTTTTTTTTCCAGTGACGGTCTGCCCTCTCACCTGTGGAGACAGCTGGGGCCAGTGCAGACTTTGTGACTCTGGAGAGACTATGCAAATGTGCAGAGATGGAGTTTATCATCCAGAACTGTTCTGCTCAATGAAGGCACAATAAGTGACAGCAGCTGGAATCAGGAAGGAAGAATTTGCAAAGTATTTTTCAAATGAAAGTGAGAATAATGAGACCTGTGTCTCTGGTGGATCTCTGCTCCAAAACCACAATTGGAACAAGTCTGACAAGCTGGATGGCCTTTTGGCTGATGGTATTGCCTCAGGTGTGTTATTTTATAGGCATCTTAAGAGAATAAGTTTCACTTATTTATTATTTATTTAAATATCTACTCTAACGGTTTTAAAATACTGATGCTGCTTATAAAACGTGAGTCATTAGATCAGTATATTTGTAATTTTTTTCTTTTGTCTGATTTAATTTGCTTGGTGTTTTTCATATTGCATAACAAATAGCTTGTTGCTAATGATCATCTTCCAAGAGGTAAAAAGAAAGAAGCTTTTATGTTTCGTCAAACTTTTAGTATCAAAGCTGCTGATTTTGGGGGGGGTTGCCATCAGAGCTGTGCCAATTCATCATAGGAGAGGACAGGTTTTCATTTAGTTAATCTACATTCATGTTCATAGTTCACCACTGACACAGCTCCATTATGAATACATTTTTGTTTAGTTTTGTATTTTACAGTTTTGAAATATGTCTCTCTTTTTATAATTCAACTATTAGTACATTGACTAGAGCGTGTACCAACTCTTATTGAGATCTGTTCTGATCTCCTCTCTTCTATTTGCTGCTATAACCTGCACACTGTTGAGGTTGAATGCTCTATTCACCTGCTTTCATTTTCATATTATAAGGCCACTATCATCAGAAAGAAAAATGAGTGACTGATGATTTTGACTGAAAGGTGATTAATTAAGTCTGTGTTTGCAATTGTTATTGCTTTTGAAGATCTGCAAAGTCAAAGTCTGAAATCCTGATGCTGAACATTTTTTAATCATGTAGACAACGTATGTGATGCTATTTTTGGTGTCTCACCTATATGTATGGTCTCAGAAAAATGTTAGAAGCAACAGATTGCAGTAAGCTCTGGCCTCATTTCTTTGATGAACTCTGCTTAATTCATCCTTTCTGAAAAAAGTAACAAATGTTCCTCTCAAAAGAATAAGGTACATATTTTCTGTGAACTGGTTGAACTGCATCACTCTAGGCTTGAAATGGAAAAAAAACCTCAGCATTGTTCAGCTTAGATAATCGAAAAAGTGAGCTCCACTTATAAAAAACTAATGTACAATGTGTCTTGCCATTTATATTGGGATATCCAAAACTTGCATCACAGGGTCTAAAACTATATAGGATAAAACAGATTTAAAATACTACAACCTTTCAAATCTATGAAATGTCAGTAAGGTGAGTTCAAAGTTCCCACAATACTGTACAAAGTCTAGAGAACATGGGCTACATGCATATATCATTTCTTTATATTCAGTTACAAGTGACAAGAGGGTGCAGTCATCTCCAACCTCTCTATTAGTGCAGTTTTTTCACAGCAGTCAAGCAGCTTATGGAGTAGTGCAATTTCAAAAAATGAACACAAAATACTGAAAGCTCAGTGTTATAGTAACTCATGTCACACTGCAGAACAGAAGGCTTTAGCCTGTCTGATTTATATTCCACCACAAAACTGCATCACAAAGGTCAAAATGAGACATGAGGGCAACAATAAAAGGACAGGAAGTTCTTGGTCGCCATGCATTCAGCTAATTGGATGCTGGGAAAAATGTAGAGGAAGATGGGGAAAGGAGATGGTGTGCTTGTGGGCGGACCTTGGAAAATAAATGAGAATTTGAAATAATCGTGTTGCAGAATTTTCCTAGAAAATTTCTAACATTGTCTATTATTTGTCATAAGTCATTTTTGGTCAAAAGATGACTTCAAGGTGTCTGAAAGTGTCTTCTTTTTCAAGAACTTTCTACTATCTCCAATACTCCTCCCTTCAAGAAACCATCACAACAATGCTACTTCGTCTGATATGCTAACTATTAACTTAGCATATGGATTAATGGAAGAAATCAATTGGATAATAAGAAGTAAAATAATATTGAGAAAGAAGAGCTGCCTAGTCAGATTTCTAGAATAATCAGTAACAGTCTTCAAAAATAATGTTAGCATCTATTCCAAGGCAGAAACTGGAAACAAACACACAACTTTCACATTGCAAGATGAATACTCTATCCATTGAAGTACAGCTGTCCTCATTAGCAATGCAATGTGCTACTTATTTATCTTTTTGCATGAAAACAGTTGGATTAAAACAATAACAAGTATCCCAAACAATTAAAAACAATCTAATGGGATGGAAAACCTAGGCTGTGGAAAATTGAAAAATATACAAATGCACAGAGATCAGGTTACAGAACTCTTCCAGGGGGAGCACATAGTTGTAAATTCAGATATTAAAACACATAACCTGTGCTCTGTTGGCAGCATTTGCACCTTGTTAATTTATTCACATGTTTCTTCATTCAAGTCTAACTGGCACTGTTACTACAACGTAATCCCTACCTACACCCAGCAACAGGACAAAAGAGTTAGAGGGAAGCCAATCTGATTAAGAAGATTCAGAAAATGAGGCTGAAATTTTAATTTGGATGAAGTTATGCAGTTAGATCATCCAAACCTTCTGCTGAGCTGGTTGAGTTCCAGGGTGTTTGTCACCTGCGTTTTACATGAGCTCATTACAAAACCTGAACTTTGTCATGATACAGTTCTCATGCCAACTACAACCAAAATTTTGATTTAATGTTTTGTTTCTCATTTTTAAAGGGACAATATTATGTAAAACTCACTTTTTTGAGCTTTACATAATGTTATTTCCTCATGATAGAAGAAACTTCTCAGGAGGAGAACTGGGCTCACTACAAACCATGACAGTGAGAAGACAGAGCGGAACACACAAAAAAGAAACAGAGGATCTGACAATGTTAATAAAAAGTAAAAATTAATAGCAGGAGAGGGACAATGTTTAATTTTTAGCCTTAGTATCTCAGCCAATGCTCTCCTCCAGGAAGAAACCAATGCCAAGCACAACGCCAGACCAGGTGTAGCTTCTACGGAAAGAAAAACAAACTGAGAGAAAACGTAAAGTTAGTTGAAATAATAGCAAATAATGCAATTGGAGAGTAGCAGAAGAAGAATGTGAGGAAAATGGGTCAGTTTGGCCTCCAGCAGACTAAGCCTACAGCAGCATATCTACGGACATAATCTGCAAGCATGCAAAAGAACCCACACTTAGATTCCGTCCAAGATGTGGTGAAATTTATAAAAGCACCGAGTCAAAGCATCTTACATAAACAAAACCAAAAGTGCCTGGCAGGCGATGTCATCAAAAGTGTGTCCACAGCCACCTTCCTGAGATGAAAAACAAATGAAACACTTTGAAACTGAGCTGATTTCCCTCCTGCTCCGCATCTCCATCTGTCACTCCTTGTGACTTATTCTGAGCAAGTGCTTTCCTGCGTGACCTCCATCATGGGGTGCAAGATGAACGAGGTGGGTCTGGTCTCTGTCCTCCGTCTTCTCTTTGCCAAGGCAGCAGGAGCACTGAAGCATCGAGAACACCTGCAAACCCAGAGTAATGAGGCAGTGGGCCACACAGCCTCCCCTCCTCCCTGCACTAATCAATCCTGCTGGCCATTAAGGGAACCAAGAGCAGAAGCTGTTAGAGAGAGCGTAGCTTCATATATATGCACAAAATCCATGGCCCTTTTTTCTATAAGTGAACTTCTGTGAGATGGTCACATGTTTAGTGTCCATTGCAGATGTCGTGGCTTCTTTTTCCCAGCTATTAGATTCAGAGTTTGCATTAGAGCTGCAGCACATTTCCAGATAAATAGGCTTCATTAAATTTAATTTGTTTTGTCACTCTTAGGCCAAATTAACAGAGGCTAGAGCCAAAAACAGAGGCCAGGATGCCTAGATTCAGCAAATAATTGAGTTTTCAAAATATTAAAATAAATGAAACTGCATAGTGAGATGCAGTCTTTTATTTCACTGTCTACAATTAAATCAGAATAGACCTTTCCTTGTTTAGGTCACTCAGAATAGCCAATTTTTTTTCTGTGCTCTAAGTAGCAGAATCATGATTAATTAAACACTCTTCAAATTCAGAAATGCACATTTGCTAAAATGCATGCACATTTAAACAGTTTGAAAAAGCCCAGCTGATGTCATGTGCCACTAACACGTTCAGTTTCCCTGACGGTGTCACTTTCATCTGCTCAAACA
>CAEFZY010016943.1:0-10213 GCA_903066815.1 Brachyrhaphis roseni
CCACATTTGATGGATACTTGTGCAAGCGGTTTGCAGTTGGCTTCAAGGGTGGTCTTCCACAGTCCCATTGAGTTTGCTATGAAGGTTCTCAAGGTCCTGTTGATGTTGTACATCTCTAAGCATTCGATGATCCAAGTGTGTGGCATTGAGTCATAGGCTTTCTTGTAATCAATCCATGCCGTGCACAGGTTGGTGTGTCTGGTTATATAAGATATATATATAAATATATATATATATATAAATGGGGCAGATTTACAATACTGGTGGAACAGGGAGAATTTCCTCCCGAATGCAGATTTATGCATACTAACATTTTCACCTGACTTTGTCTCATTGATAAAATGACTAAATGAGGTCAAAGGTCACTCGGCACATTGAGACTATAACATTCGCTGTATGTGGCTTTGAATCTTTATGTATCTAAACTATTTATGAACACTCTTGTAACCATCCGCTGCTATGCGTGTCATGATTTTTCTTATTTTTTATATGTAAAGAAGGCCATATTTGTGTAATTTAGACTATGCAGTTTCCCACCAGCAGCAATTGTTGCTGAGTATAAAACCTACATTTTCACTAACATAATCAACATAAAATGTAGTAATTCATAAATATCGTGTTAGGGAGATCCAAGGATTGAAATGCATGCACTTATCTTGCAGGAAAACATTTGGGATAAACGGATTAACATCAAAATGAACAAGCTCCCACACATAGCAACCTACCCCAGCAGCAGCTCAGGTGAGCGGTACCACCTGGTGGCCACATACTCGGTGTAGTTGGCATCTGTTCCTTCAGACAGGTTACGAGCAAACCCTGAGCCGGAGGAGGACAGAGATAATTACACCAAGTAGACTTTATTTTGTCAACAGCAATGCATAAATGACCAATTAATAACAGGAAAGGTCATTCAGTAGCTAAATTGCTTGGACAGCCACAGTGACAGCATGGTAATGTTTGCCATGTGACCAGACTAATTAGTTATGTGACTGCAGGCGATCTGAGACTCCACTTTAGATAAATGGTGTAGAGAGAATCCATTTTAAGCAAGGAAAAGTCACAGTAAACAGAATGCCAGCTCCAACAGTGAATACCAAACAAATCTCACCCCAGCTGACTCAGTGGGTTGGCATTAGCCAATTATTCAGAGCCAGCTGACCGTGTCAGTTTTGCAAATACGCGTCCAAATGTAAAATACACACCTAGAGCACTGTGAAAGGGCAAATCCATGAACTACTAGTGCATTTCCATCAATGTGTTTCTCAGAACAGGAGGGTTTCTGTTACTAACATCACTACGATTTGACAGAGATGTTACCAATTAACTAATAATACATCAACAACCACCAGGGTATATTTAGAGCGCTGATTGGCAGTTTCCCAGAGGCAGATTTTGTTTCTTTGATAATCATTTTACAAGACAGAAAAATGTGGGATTTTCTATTTTAAACCAACCCACAGAAACAAAACTGAGCACCGTTGAATCACTGATCTGGTTAAAGAATCAACGCAAAACAATATGATAAGATGGAAGACATATCAGGATGTCTACTCAACACCCATTAAACACCTTTGGTTTTAAAAGTATTTCTTTTTAAATCAAAGCATCAAAGGACACTGGCTATATGACATCATATAGGAGAAAATGAAGTTATTGATACTACATTAGAAATGAAGGATGTTATTAGCTTATAAACAATAGAAAGTTAAGGATACACTCACCAAAGTCACATAGTTTAAGAACATCATCTGAACTGATAAGAAGGTTTTCTGGTTTGATATCTGAAAGAGAGATGATCTAAATCAATATCTTATTGAATTCAATAATCAAAAATTTTAAGTCACAGTTTTATTTCTGTCATAAAGAGTGTAACATCGGTTAAAAATCCTTAGTAACAAGCACTGGTGATATCATATTCACATGGATTGTTTTGCTGTTAAAGATTTGTCTGGCCTTGCAGTGATAATACTAGCAATGCTTAGGAAAAACATGGGCAAGACGCTGGAGGCACCAAAGAAAGAAAACAGTGACTGAAATCATGGATGGTTGTAAAAGAGTAGAAGGGAAGCAAACAAATACGAATACTGACCTCTGTGTACAATTTCATTTTTGTGACACCAGTTGATGGCTTTGATGAGCTGGAAAATGTAGCTGCGAACTTTTTCCGGCGGTGCACCGTTGGGAAATTCCTCTAGCAGTTCAAGCATGTTCTGAAAAACCACAACAATGACATCATAAAAAATCAGACAAACTTTAGCAGCAATTTCAGTGATCCATCCATCCGTACGCCCATCCATCCGTCCATCCATCCGTACATCCATATTACATCTGGAGAATTATGCTGTGTTGAATTTTCATTTAAAAAACATAATAAAAAACTGTGTTTGGACACCCTGGCAACACAACAGGAAATACCAGTACTTGCTACCATCACAGTTTCTATGTTGCCATGGTGACACCTTTTTTTATGCTTAACTTAGCAGTCACCATCCTACGGCCATGGATTGGATGAAGCAGCATAAAGAAGTGCTGTGTGCACAGCATGCAGACTTGATTAAATAAACATGGCATCGGAGTTATCCTGACCCTCTCCACATATTCAAAGACGAGGTAGAGTTTCCCCCTCCTGCGAAAAGCCTCTTTGAGCTCGACGATGTTGTCCTGCTTCAGGGTCCGGAGCATCTTCAGCTCCCGAAGGGTCGTCTCCTTAACCTCCTCATTTTCTGAGTGGGTATTAAAAGACGAACATGTTTTTTTTTACTTTTACCATTTTTCCTTATTTGTGCCCATCATTTTTATGTTTTAGATTTTCTTTTCTCTTTTTTTTTTTAACTCACCTTCACTGTCTTTAAACTTCTTGATGGCCACCAGCTCATTTGTTTCCTGTGAGGAACAATGCACAACAGTTTAGCTTCGTTTTAATGGGACAAAGGGGCCTAATGACTTTAAAAGAAGGAAAAATGTGAAGTGATTAGTCTTCTGACACTGAGCTGTGGGAAAAGCTAAAACAAAAAGGGCTATACAATGTGAGCTCTAAATACAAAGTTAGTGTGTACTGACAGAGTATTTGTATACTGAATGTTTGTATTTGGAACCAGGTTCCCTAAAGAAAATAATAGAAATGCACAACTGCCCAAAACATGGGCACCACTCAGAATCAGTCATTTTCATCATAATAGTCATTGATCAGATATTAACCCATTCATAGAGCCGACGTTTGACGTTTCATGATGAACGATGTGATATGGACAAGAATAAACAACTTTGTTAATGACTTAAGGTAAATCTTTAAGATGTAATCTTCATCCTAGAGCAGTCTGTACTTGGCTCAAAACTCAACAACAGCCACCACACATTTCAGTATTATTTTTAAGTGCACCAGTGGTTGAAATTAGAAACAAATTCAATGATACTCGATTTCAACGGCAATACAAAATGTTGAAAAAAAAAACCCTCTCATAATACCATTGTTATTCTACATAGTTATGCTAGTACATAAAACTTTGCCTGGGTGATGTTGTGCACAGAAGCCCTGCACTTTTAGAGCATCAAGTATTTGATGGCACTGATTTCTGCTGTGGGCTGCTTTCCACCCCAGGACCACAAGAAGCAGAGGAAACAACTCAGGCGAAGGTGTGCGTATGTAAAATCAAAATGTGGAGCATATTCTAGAACAAAGCCAGAAATTTATGAATGCGCTGTTTGCTTTCGGAAAAAATTCTCCTTCAGATGTGTTTCAGAAACAAACAACCAACAAAACAACTGTGTCCAGATTACAGTAAGATGTATATGATTATGCATACAATCACACCAAAGAGCTAAATTAGAGTTATGAGACACAATTTCTTGTTCTTGGTTTTATTTCCTGCACCTCTAAAGAAAATGTCTGACTCTTTAGATACCTAAATGCTGTGCTGATGCTCACCTCTTTGCTGTGACCAAAACAACACAAACCAAACCAAAAGAAACTAATGCCTAGCAATAATTCAAAGAAGACTCGTGATTTGTATCAATCTTCTTCTGACTGATACAAAAGAACATTTTCAATCCGTTGAAAATGTTACAGCCTTATGTAACTATCAAGAAAGTCCAACTGGGACAGCTGAACTATATTTTTGATTACTCAGATTCACAACAGTTGGTGTTACGTTTGAAACAAATAAAACTAAATGCTGAAATTAAATACCGTAAAAAAGCACCACTACAAGTATTTGTCTAAAGTTTATATATATATATATGTGTGTGTGTGTATATATACTGTATATATATATATGTTTTTTTTCAGTTGAACATGATATATGTCACATTAAATGTGAATTAATTTCTGAAATGATTATCTGTGAGGGACCAAACTCAAATGAGAACAAAAAAGTGTTCAAAGTAGAAAAAGTTAAATTTACTTTTTTCAAGAATAGTGAATGAAGCATAAATATTTAATGCAAGAATAAGTTAAAAAGGATAAATAACAAATTTGGGCCCAATTTAACTGAGGTCAACTGAACACAAAATTATAGACAATTGACCTACAAACAAAGAACTGCTTAAATACAGGTGGAGTAACCTAGAACTACCACATGAGGGAGGCACAACATATCAGAGGAACAAACAAATAGAAAATTAGCTAAAGCATCAAAACAAATAAAGCAAAACTAACTTTAACTTAGCACTAATAACAAGCAAATTCTGGCTTCAACACAAAGGATTTTTAAAGACTTCTGTATGTTGTTTTGATTCCCCTAACGTAATTTCCTCAGTTAGTTTTCATTAAACAAAACACAAAATGTTTTCAATCATTCCATTGGTAGCCGAAATTCTTGAAAGCTGTTTTATTTCTGTCATCTTTAACACCCTCAGGATGCAGCAGTGAACACAGGGGGGCCAGAGAGGATTACATCATGCACTAGAGTGTCCTTGGCTGCTCTCATGTTCCTCAATTGTTCTTTTGTCTACAGCGGGTCAGACATCACAGTTGGCCAAATCACTGCGATGAAGCAAGGCAGCGTGGAGCTGCCTGTCACTGGCAGTGCTCTCGCTTATATCAGCCCATTGTTATATGAAGGTGTAAATACAAACTTGTCAGTTTAAGATTTGATGTTCATTAGCAAATTGGATCATACAATGAAGATTTACTGCGACGGCAGAGGTACATGCTGGCTGTGCAGTAATGACTTTCGATAAAAGGGTAAAAAGAAACAACAACCTATTATCAAAAATAAACTGTCTTTCTGGGCCCATCGAGCGTATATGACTTTTCAAACTGCAGCTGCAATGTGTCACAGCAAATGTGTCAATCATCTTTGACCTCTTCTGATTAATCTTTTTAACGACTGATAAGTCTGCACTAAAAATAACCTTCAAGGTCGCAACTGTCTGATGACATGAGCTCATTATATTAGTACTAATGCTTGAACATTTCACTGATATAGAATTTGACATTGAGGCTTCAAAGGAGTGTCAATTTAAAATTATGCCCATGACTCATACTCTGATATTACTCAAGTAAACACACTGCAGGTCTTTTTGAAACTTAGCCAACACAATTATAGACAATTGCTAATAATTAATTTGTCTTCTTACCCTGACAGTACTACACAGTGACACCGTTTCTGCACCGGGAGACAGGCAACTGTGTAGGTTGTGATATTGTCACTCCTAAAGCACAAATTCAAGATAACACATAAGCCTCCATACAAACACCCACATATGCTAAACAACACTTGCATAAAGTGGCAGAACAAGTCCTGGCACACAAACGCTTGACTAATTAAAATGTTCCATCAAACACACAGCAGAGGAAAGTCCCTATAAATTACACTGGGACGCCTATTTAAAATTAATATAGTTCCTTTGTTGTGATGTTCGGGCCTACTGTGTCTCCTGATTGGGTTTCAACCTATTTACAGTCACATTATTCCCCCCGCCCTCCTCCGTCATACACAGGTCTGCTGTAGTCCTCCAACAGGGTGACCCATTTACCAACACTGTTTAACACACCCCTCTGCATCACTTCCTCTCCCTCAAGCACACGTGCACCCATTGCTTCTTTCTCTCTCCTGATGCCACCCTGTCTTTTTCGTCCCGCTTCCAGCTGGGAAAAGTAAAAATAACTTCTGTCTTGCAGCAGAGCTAAAAACACCATTTATTGTCAGGGTCCCAGGCTCCCGTGTGCAAAATCGAGTCTTTCCTTTTGTTACGTAAGTGGGAAACATGTCATATGTCACATTGGTGAGTCAAAGGAAAGAAAAGGCACTTTAACTTGACTGTACTTCTAAAGCTGCTGGTTAATTTGCATGCAGATTTGTTGAAGAATGACACATTAATGCTGTAATGAAACCAGAGAAACAGTAAAAGTATTTGCCTTGTTAGTTGGTCTCCAGGTGAGGAAACATTTTTGCGTTTTCTGTATGTTTCGTTTTGTACAGTAGACAAAAAGACAAAAGTATTACATGGAAATTCACCCTGTTTTCACTTGTCTTGTGTGGACTCATTATTCATATGGTTTATGTTTTAATTTTTGTAGCCAGGTGTCAACTTTACTATTGAAAAGCTGATCCAGATGTTTGGTCTGTTCCTACATGCATCAAATGACTTGGTATCCAAGCCAAGTTCATATTAACCACATCAGCCTTTTGTTTTGGAAATCAATAATAACGCACACTGAGCCGAAGACTAATTAATTTCATCATTTACTCCTAAAACTGTAAAAGCATCAAGCACATCTCCAAAGGTCAGGCTGTCATCACAGAGATCCCAAATCAAAATGCAGTGAAGAAAAGGAAGTTTACAGACTGGAGACGGGAATCAGCTGGTACCGACTGTAAGCTGTCATCTTTAGAGGTGACCAATCAGAGCCAATGTGCAGACAGCCACTGATGAGGGGAGATCATAAAAAGATTTAAGAAACTAAACTCACAATGCTCAGGAATTGCCAGAAAAACTGGGACACAGAACAAAGCTTTGAACTACATAAGAATCAGGGCATAAAAACTGAGAATCTGGCATTTTCTGAGAAAAATCAAGAGCTTATACACCGATGGATCGGTGGATGATGACAATGATGAAGCAGTTTAGGGGAATGGCATGAGCGAAGATTACTGGAGAGGATAAATATAAAAGAAATGGGACACAGACTAATTACATGAGAGAAAGTAAAGGAGACATAATAAACCAAAGAAAGAAAGGCTAACACTAATCTAAGCAAGCTACACAGAAATGCACAAAGAACAAAATGAAACGAAAGAATAAATCTATAGGGAAAGACTTTATCAGCATTAATGAAGACAGGGGACTGAACTAAATATGGTAAGACCTGAACTGAAATAAAACACAGCAGAACACAACAAATAAACAAAATTAATTAACATAGGTATTCAAGAAAGACAATAAACTATAAAAAAGGCCTAAAGGAAAGAAAAAATATAGCAGATGCTATGAAGCATAATGACCCAACAATCGCAAACCAAAAGTCAAAAATCCAAAAACTGACAGTAAACCAGAGATGAGCAATTCATTATTCTGAAGAGCCACTTGATTAGCTCTAGTCTTTGCAGTCTGTTTGTCCAAATTTTATTATTCAGAAAATTTGACAATAAATTCTAAACATAACTTTTGTGGTGTGCTACTAAACTGAACAATATATTGCTACATTTGTATTTTTGCATAGGTTTTATTTATTTATGTGCTAATCTAATTTTATCCCTGGGACCAGCATCAGTGCTCCACAAACAGAGCTGCTAAATCTTTGGGTTTCCAGTCAGAAAGATAAATGGCAACAGAGTGAGAAAAAAGACATGAACAATGTGCAAGCAAAGCAAGTTGTTTAGATGCTGAAAGAGGTAGAATAAAACGCAGAAAAAAGGGCTTTGTTTGAAGCATAAATTTGTTCTTTGAAGTATTTTTGAAAGTAATATTAAAATCTGTCACCTCAGTATTGGGTTTCGTCCTCTTAGTTCCAGGTATGGTTACACCTGTAGGTGCTACACTGATAAACTGAACTGAATTGAAATTGCATGGATTACTGTATGCCCAAGAGCTGATAAATGCTGAATGTCTTGCTCGATATAAATAAATGTACGTCTAATTCTGTGATTTCATCCCCTGCAGTTATGCTTGTCAAAGATAAGGACAGAGAAAAGATTATCAGAGGTGTTTTCTTTTCCCGTTTGTCAGGCACACCAACCCAAATCCATCCTCGTTTGACATGTTTACAGCAAAGCATCATGAATATATTTGTTCTCAATAGTCAATTTTCCTGTCATGGTAACATTCAGTTCTCCTTTCTGAATTGTAATAAGACTTAAAGCTACGCTTAATTATCAGTGTGGAAGCTTTGAGTGATGGACAAGTGTGGTGGCTTTAAGGTCTTTGTTGTAGATGAGACTATTTAGGGCCAGCTTCAAAGCGTGCAAATGCATGAGGTTTAATTATAGGGAACCAAGCCATCAATATTACCCCAGGAAGAAATAGGCTGAAAGCCAAGATTAGGACCATATGGAAAAAAGCCTGTCAGCAATTATAGCGAAACAGAAAACTTCATGAAAAGAAAAACAGCTGATTTGCCAGGATACAGCCAGACCAAGTCTTTGAGCTGCCAGTCTAATAAGGTTCTTTAGAGAAGCTTAAACCACCCTGATAGATCAACCCAAGTCTGAGCAATACTGGAGACAACTAACTGAGGAAAATGAACATAACACTCCATTACTTACTGCTCTAAAAGCTGATTGGTGCAATATCCCAGAGCAAGAAATGTCTTTCCAAGTATCCAAACTACAAGTATGATGAACTAGACCAGGTTCTAATAACAATCAATTGTACTCGAAAACCTAGAGGCCAGCATTATAAAGCTTAAGGATCTGGTTAGCTTGACGCCAAACTGTTATTTCTCTTTATAAACAAAAGATAACGCTTCATGGTGACGTCTTTGGTTGGCTTGATGCATGTTGCATGATGTATACGAGCATATTGATGGTGCATCTGTTTTATGCAGAACAAATCAGTGACAGATGATAAAATATCAGCATCATGCTTAGCAGTGATTATTATTATTACAGTCATATAAAGCAACTGGACATATGGATAATCAATTTTATCAATACTGAATAATTATCACTTAAAAAAGCCAGAGGAAGAGCATGTTTAAGCTTCAGAGTGATTTGGTGTGAAATTAAACACCATGATGAGATGTAGCCTGCAGAATGTAGCTTGTAGCATATTAGTCTGGTAAGGGCTTTAATTAGATTTCAAAATAACTTGATACTGTCATGCTACATGTCATGGACATTCACAACACATCCCAACCAGCCCAAGTCTGGGCCCGAGTCTAAGGAACCTTACCCTGAAAGCAGGTCGCAACGTACTGTTGGAAATCCTCCCCAAAACACTAAAATGTATTTTAAGCAAAGACAGAACTTACAGAGAGCTCTTACTAAAGTCAATATGAAAGTACATTCCTGTAGAGTCACAAAGATGGGAGGGGCAATAATTTTAAACGGCTGGCAGGCAAAAATAATATTCTGTATTCTTCCTATAGGCTTCAGAGTAAGGGTGTGGCCCTTTATTTCAGAAAACATCTAAAACTAGCTAAAATATTATAAAATCCTGAGGTAGAATGTGTTATGGCATGATGAAGCTGAATTTGAAGTTTGAGTTGCAATTTCAAGAGGATTTGCTTAACAAAAAACACAACAGCTGCCCTTTGATGTTGCCCATGTGCAGCATCAAAAGACACATTTTTATTAGTGTAGGAAGTAATGAACTGCTCAAATACCGGCCAGTGTTGATGAAAACTTTACTGATCTACTAGAAAACTGAAGATAAAGACATAATTTTCAGAGTAACCATCAGCTTTAGCCTTATTATGACAGAAAAAGCCAATGTCAACATTTCCATTTGGTTGAAGTAGGACCCAAATGCAGGACTAGCAGAAGCAGAGAGTTGATTATGAATGTTTAATGAAAAAAATAAATAACAAAACCCACAGAAACAACAGGAATCCATGGTAAGAGAATGACAAGGATTCAACAGGGAGGTAACAAGAGGAACCAGCAAAGATCGAGAGCAGCAGAAGTGTTTAAGTACTGGAAAAGTGAATGTGGAACAAGTTCCTGGGCTGACTGGCTGCAGGTGTGGAGGGGGGTGGGGGGAGAGAGAGAGAGAGAGAGAGAGAGAGAGAGAGAGAGAGAGAGAGAGAGAGAGAGAGAGAGAGAGAGAGAGA
>CAEFZY010016949.1:0-12644 GCA_903066815.1 Brachyrhaphis roseni
TCCGAGTTCCAAAAGGAAAAAAATGACGCTTTCCCTGTCGATCTTCATCTTTATTGCATTTCTTTAATTTTATCAAAGCAACGAAACATAAAACATTCATATTGTAACGGAAGGTAAACTTAAAGCACCATTGAACAACAGAGTCACGTGGTGCGTCATTCCGTCCAGGACGCACTGCAGGGAAAATAAACATTTAATCATGAATACTAATTATGTATGCCTTCATTACAAGTCTTTTATAAGGATTTTACTTTTTTGCGGCTCCAGACAGATTTGTTTTTTTGGTCCAATATGGCTCTTTCAACATTTTGGGTTGCCGACCCCTGGATTAGACGAAGAGCATCTGAAAGTCCTATTAGAGATGCTCAATTGGATTTACATCTGGACTTTGACTGGACCATTAAAACACATTATCTTCTCTGATCTAACCCATCGTGAGGCTGAATGTACAAGGCTGTGGTCCTGCTGGAGGGTGAGCCTTCATCCCAGTATCACTTGTGCTTCTTCTAGTTTTCCATCACTGCTGAAGGAAAGCGTCCCTGCAGCACCATGCTGCCACCACCATGATAGTGGAGATGTTCAGTATGATCAGAGAGCTGTAGAGTGTTTTCAGCCAAAAAGTTTCACTTTGGTCCACAATGCTTGTTTGAACAAAAATTACACAATTGAATGTCATTATTATCATGACCGGTCAAAATGACAGACAACAAAAGAGTCTAATTCAATCCCTAGTTCCATCCACAGTAGCATGTCCTGATGACACAGTCATTTGTTGGCAACTCTGCTAATCCACCTCATTTGTTTTTGTTATTCCTCTTTAAATCTCCATCTGATCAGAACTCCTTGTTCTGATCAGAATCGTAAGCAGTGGAACAGAATGGTTGTCAGAATTTTATGTTGTTTCCAAAATGTGAGATCACATTAAAATACTGAGCAAGCTATCAAAGTGTCTCCAACAAGTTTCTTTTAGTAAAGGGAATGTTGTTCAAATGTCAACCATCCAAAGTATGAGACTTTTGTGCAGGTATCTGTTTCTTTGTCCGATTCTCACAGCTTGGTTTGAGGAGGTTCTGAATCCCATCAGTTATGCATTTTCCCTGGACACCTGCTGTGTCTTTACTCTGTGGCTCCAGCCACATCCTGCTCTCAGTTGATCTCCTAACCCTCAGTATTTGCCCAAGACTTTAGAGATAAAGCTCTCAAAGAAACAGCAGGGCACTGCTAAGAAACCAAACACAACATGGTGCTGAACAGAACGCAGTACCTTTGGGCAAGGCGGTACCAAACAGCAAACATCCCCAAGTCAGATGTTTCATAAACTAAAGGGTGGAGAGAAAAGGGATCCATGAAATCCCTGTTAAACAAGGATGTTTACAATTCAGATTTAATCCAGCCTGATATGTTAGGAAAAGTTTTGTGATCTACGTCTCAGAAAGAAATAGAAAGAGAAAAAGTCCTTAATAAAGTGTCTATATTATTAATATTTATTGAAATTAGGAGAATTAGAGGCTCTAAAATAGTCCAAAGCCACCTCCTAACTGCTCATCTCAAAGATTAGTTAATGTTGGAGATTTTCCCTCAGCAGAAGAATTACTCCGCTGTGTGGAGATGAGGTGCAGCTGTAAAACATTAAAGTTGATGCCACATTTATATCGTTTATATGAAACCCCAAAGCAGAGAAAAGGATGTGACCTGACAGCTTAACTCATGATGTAATTTATTGAAGACTGATGATGCAGATAGGAGTACAGAACCTTTCTAATGGATCGAAACAGCTGCAAACGCATTGCATGAACCTAATGTAATTTATAAAATCAGCTGGAAAGCATATTAAAAAATAATTACTCTTAAATGAGAACTTCTAGGGCTAAGTACAACTCCATCATGCAGACTGTTGCATTAAAAGAGAGAAGTCAAAATGTTAGAAACAGTATAAGTCAAATATTACATATTGATACATGTAATCCCTGCAGGTTAACAGGGCTAGGTGATTAAATGTGCGCCACAGGATGAATATCCTGCACTGAGGGAGTTGAGTCACTCACTGACGCAGGCTCCCATAGGCCAAGTTGAGTTCAGTTTCCAACATGACAAGTGTAGACCATAACACAATATATGGGAAATTCTAGCAAATAACTTTATTATAAAATTATTATCTGTACCTGGTTATCCCTTCAGGGTTCCAGTGGTCATTGGGTAAGAGTCAGTGTTAGGGGTTAGAGGTTAGGGGTTATAGATTAGAGGTTAGGAGTTGGGGTTAGGACAACACAGATGGTCAGCCATGCAGACACACACTCATACCCTGCAGGTATATCTCTGGATTGGAAGCCAGAGTACCCAGAGAGGACCATCAAATGCACAGAGAGAACAAGAAATGGAGCAGAGCAAACACTGATGAAAGCATGAATCCTAACATAGTTTCTGAATCAAGGAATAGCTTCAAAACAGAAGTAATCGTTGTTCCCTCACAATGGTTGAACATGGATTAAAGACATAAGCAGGAGGAAAGGTACACCATGTCCACGTCAGCAGTCCATCACAGACAACATGCACCCCGGTATTGGACAATATTGATATTACTGCTGAAATATTGTGTTTCCTATTTATTCCTTCATTTCTGCGCACTCATGAGGAAAACAAATTTATGTCAGATCATAGACCTAAAAGTCTGTGCAGTATCTTTGATTTTGTTTCAAAAGTTTTGGTTTTGAAAATTTAACTGTCTAAGCGCTTAGATATGGTGAATTTTATTTTGACAACAAAACAAAACAAACAAACAAAAACAGGCCCAGACAGCATCAATTCTGGTTTCTTATCTTTTTAAAAATTTTTTTACCAAAGGTGAAGCTCAGCAGCTGTTACTCAGATGTTACTCAGGGTGTAGAAGGAGCTGGGAGCAGAAACATGCTTCCTGAGTAAACAGTTTGTAATCTTGTGTGCGTCCAGCTCCACCTTTGCTGGAATATTATAAAAGGACTTGTTCTCCCATTGAGTTCTGTCATTGAGTCAACCGTAGGACCGACATGGGCTCCCAACGGCTGCAGCCGATGTCATGGCTCGTCTTCCTGACTCTGCTGGTCGGCTCTCTGTCTCAGACTGGTAACACATTTCACTGCTTCACTAACTAACAGATCAAGTAATTATACATAAAAATGCTTTGGGTGTATGAAGTAAATGTTTTACCTTGAGAATTTTGTTCTACTTTTAATACTTTTGTGTCTAATTCACGTTTTTATAGAAAGGAAAAATATTTTAAGCTGAACAATGGAAATTAAAGTCTTGAGAAACTGATTTGGTGACCTCACAGATACCCAGATTTCATTTACTGAGCTTTGATGATGAAGCATAAATATCTGATGTTCAAAATATGTAATAATGTGTTCAACTAGTCAGTTATAATTTCTTGTTTTCACCACAGTAACGATCGTCCCTTCTCTTCAAACACTGGATCTGACTTCAGGTAACCATGCAAAGACCAACATTTTGGGGTTCGACTTCTGAGATCAGTATTTATCAACTTGTTCATTTTTTTCTTTCTAACGTTCTCATTCCACAGCCAACATGTCTCACCTTGACCGAGTCTGCACAACTTGGGGAAACTATCACTTCAAGACCTTCGATGGGCATTTCTTCCAGCTGGCCTCCACCTGTAACCATGTGTTGGTCTCCCACTGCGGGGGAAGCTATGAGAGTTTCATCATCCAAATGAGGCGGGACCTGGTCAACAGTACTGCCACCATCAGCAGCATCACCATGAAGCTGGATGGCTCAGTGGTGGAGCTCTCCAACAGCTCCATCATAGTCAACGGCCAGATGTGAGTTCAGTCCAGATCTCGTCTCTGGTTCGTGTCGTGTTTGCCACAGACTGAATCTCTGCAGCAATAGTTACAGCTACGGTTAAGTTACAATTGCATCTTTACATTCATTGCTGTTCATTGTTCTCATTGTTTGATATATATATCAAGAGTTTAATCATAAACTTGTGTCAAAGTTATTGAACAGCTTAACTTTTCAGATCCGAGTTTAAGGTTTAGTTTTAGCCAGGGTTGTATTTCTTGAATGGAAAATGTTTGGTACAACACACAGTAGTTTTGATTTTAGTATCATTAATTTCAGGTCACAAACATTCAGCTCAGTTTTACTCAACAGACTCTAAGCACTCAGTCATCAAACTTCGACCAAAAACCTGAACTCCTTTCTTTTTTTGTAAGAAAAACATCTGAGAAAATTTAAACAACTTCATGTTTATATCCCCAAAATAAAATATTATAAAATAATTTTGGATTTTGAATTGGAAAAAATATGGCCTCTGAATACTTTCAACTTGGCCCACAGCACAAAAAAGTTTGAACACCTCTGGTTTAAGCAAATAGAGAGCTGAGTTGACTTAGAGCTGGAATATCTGACATGATATAAAGATTTTTTTCTCTAAGCCAGCTCTTTGCACATCGTCTCTGTTTGCTTCTGTCCTACAGCCTCACTGCTCACATACGCCTCATACCAACATCTCTGATCTACCTATGGCATTACTGTTGTTAATTTGATTGATGTTTTTAAGTTTAGAATGTGAAAAAATTCTCCACCATTTAAAAATCAGTTATTTTCAGCAGCTCATCTTCTGTCTGCTGCACCTGCACAATAAAACCTCTGCAGAGTTCATGTAGAAGGCTGTAAGCAGACACAACACAGCACGAGGTGTGGATTGCTTAGAAAGGAGCATAAAAGCTCCATTAATTAGACAGGAGAAAAAATGTTTGTGTTTTCTTTTCTCTTGTATTTTTTTCTTTTCTTTTCTCTTTTCTTGTCTTTCTTATCATTTCTTTTCCAGGGTTGTTCCTAAAGTTTGTGGGTTCTCAGAACTTGTAAAATGTTAAAGTTCTTCAATTAAAATATCTTGAAGTCAAAATTGAAGAGTTTACTGAACATGTTTGCTGACTGATGTTGCTTATATGTAATGTTGAATTATTTTGCCTCAGAATGTTTCCTTAGTTTTTAGCCTCTGCTCTGTGGCTCATCCTGAATCATGTGTGTTTGCTGCAGGGTGTCTCTGCCACTCGTTGCCTTCGGAGTGACAATCAAAAGGACCACATCCAGCATCTTTGTTGAAGCCAATCTTGGGATCAAGGCTGTTTGGAACCTGGATGACTCTTTAGATGTATGAAGGACACAAACAGACTAGGCACATCATGAAGTTTTTCCAAGCAAAAGTTATTCAGTCTTTTACAATTAACACAAATGTCTCATATGTAAAAACAAAACAGTTAATTCCTTTATGTGACTACATTTCACACAAAAAGTAAGAAAACTTGTGTTTGGGGGATTACTTCTTTGAAAGCCTGTCCCACATTTGGAATGAAAATGTGTTTTCTGGCTGAACAGCAGTGACTCGTTTGATGAGACTGGAGGTGAGGACTCCAGGTAGCCCTGCCCGTCCTCCATGTTCCCAGATTCCAGAGGTAGTCTCTGATAAACCCGGCCATGTGGAGGACATGTCTGAGGACAGAGTTCACTCCCTAAGAACGGAGATACAGAATTACCTCCAAGCACTGCCAGAAAGGCAATTACTACATGAGCGCAAACCACGTAAATGATTCAGACCTAAAGTCACAAACTGATTTTCTCTATATTTAAGGTAAAATTGACAGGCTTTTCAATGGTGTCAAATTATAGTTTCAACAAATAAAAACAAATTCAAAACAAATTTATTTCTTCACTTTTTGTACTAAATGTTGTTGGATAAATAAACTCTGATATATCCATCCATGAACATGTGTTAGTGCTCACACGTCACACATGACTTCATCTCTTTATGTGTCATATCTTTACAGATTGAGCTGGATAGCAAATATCAGAAGCAGACCTGCGGACTGTGTGGAAACTTTGATGGGATAGCTAATGATTTTATGAAAGATGGTAAGGTCATTTAAAAAAATATTTCAATTAATTTAGCTTCTACATGCTATGAAGCATGTAGAAGCTTCACAGCATGAGAAACTATGCTGTGAAGCTTCTATGTACTTTTAGTTTTAGTAAAACTATGTACTTTTCCTAATTTCAGACTTTAGGATTGAGAACACAGCACCAGATTTCAAAAGAAACAACTTTAAGCTTTTCTTGACTGTGGGCTGAAGTTTCTGGGGAAAATGTTAATGTTTTCTGCAGCTCTGAGTTTATTTTTTGATGGAATTTAATTTGTCTGTACATTAATGTGCTTCAATGTGTCTCTGCTTCATAAAAGATTATGATGAGAAAATACTGTAAACCCTCTGTTGTTCATTCAATCAGTTATTTAAGAAATCTGGGTAAATATCTGAGTTTCAGAAAGACATGGAAATTATATCTATTTATGTTTTTTCTTACTTTGTTGAATTCATTTACTTATTGATACACACTAAGTTTGGTTTGTCTTTGCTAAATATTCTACTGTCACATCTGATGTGAGAGTAGTTGCTGGTTTGTGACAGGATGGTTACTGTGTGACTGACTGTAGGGGCTGTGCTGTCGGTGGTGGACTTGGCTGAGACTTACAAGGTAAATGGGCCCACTGAGACGTGTGTGGAACCCGACCTCAACCCGACCCGGAGCTGTGGGGATAAGGTAATGATCCAGATCATCATCAGTCACATATCAGAACAGACCCCCAGCAGACCCACACACTGGGCTGTGACATTGAAGTTAGTGTCTGATTTAGTGTTTCCAATAATAATAAAACAATTTACATTTAGCCCCTAATTGACCAGAAGCCTCTATGAACTGAGTTGACCACAGACTGAAAGTGTTTTTAATTTTTACCCCCAGATGCTTTGTGAGGAAACCTTCACTAGCGATCCGTTCAGCAGCTGCCAGAACCTCCTGGATGTGGAATCGTTTACCAAGGCGTGCATGGCAGACATGTGTAACTTGGACGAGAACACAGAGTCCATCTTGTGCAAAACCATCTCAGAGTTCTCCAGACAGTGTGTCCATGCAGGAGGAAGCCCCCAGCCTTGGAGGAACAAAACCTTCTGCTGTAAGCTCAACACGCGCAGTCTGAAGATTAGAGTCCTTCTTTGCTATTTTTGTTTTAAGATTAGCTTCCTGGAGTTGATACTACAAAAGGAAACAAACTGTCTTCACAGACAAGCGATGCCCGTACAACATGGAGTTTCTGGAATGTAGCCGGCCATGTCAGGACTCCTGCTCCAACCCACAAGCCAGTCAGACCTGTGACAGCCACTGCCACGATGGCTGCAGCTGCCCTGCAGGTAAACACACTCTCATGTTCTAATGCAAGCATCAATGCTGAGTTATTTACTGTTCAGGCATGTTAATTATCATCTCTCCTGCCTTCAGGAATGGTGTTTGATGACATTGGTAACACAGGATGTGTCACAGCTGATCAGTGCCCATGTCTCCATGGCAACCAGATCTACCAGTCAGGAGAGACCTACTCATTCAACTGTAGATCCTGGTAAGCTGGGAACATGCGTCACTCTGCCAGGTCCATATATGGAAAGAAAGTCTGAGTTAGCCAGTAGCATGTTCCATATGTGACAGGGACATATTTTGAATAATTAATCAATTTGAAATGCATTTTATGCTTTCATGCTAATGTTGTCAAGATCGGTTAAAAAGGTAAGTAGCTGTCAAAGCTTAAAATTAAATATTCACTTCCAAAGCGAGTATCTATTTGACAAACAAAACGTTTAACTTTTAAAATAATTTGCAAACAAAATATTTATTTTTCAAACAAAATATTTAACTGGCACAAAAAGTTTAGCTATCTAACTGAATAGATAGCTATTTAGTTAGCAACGAATATTTAGATTGGTAGCTAGATATTTACCTTGTTAATAAATAGCTAAATTAGCGGAAGTGGATTATCAAAATGAAAGCCAGGCTTTGCAGACACCATAGTTAACCTCAGGACTATTTTTAACACTAACACCTTTCAAGTCAGTTAACTAAATTCTGCGTATGAATTGAACAGTGTTTGTGAGAGAGGCCACTGGACGTGTACGGAGGAAAACTGCTCGGGAACCTGTTCAGTGGAGGGAGGAGCTCATGTTACCACCTTTGATGGGAAAATCTACACCTTCCACGGAGACTGCTCCTACGTTCTGGCTAAAGTAAAGAGCTTTAGTGCTTAACTACACAAGTGTAACAACAGTATCAAGGCATGCTGGTTTACCGAAAGATACACAAAAAACAAATAAAGGATGACAAACCAGTTTATGTTGTCTCAACTATAGTTTTAAAACTTAATGTGAGTAATTGGGGGGCCCAGAGGACCAGCTGTATTGTTGCCTTGCAGCAAGAGGGTCCTGGGTTCAAATCCAGGGTGTACCTACCGGTCACCCAATGACAAGACTGCTGCCAGTAGGCACCAGCCTCTGCCACCCTGGATACCCATAAGGCTTCTGTGTTTGAGATTAAAGATCCCAGTGTCTAATTGTTTTTTTTTTTCTGTAAATGGAAGAAAATGCAGATAGCAGCACCCATTTTTCAGCCAGCTAAGCAACAGTGTGCAGCAGTGTGTGTTGCCCTCTGTGCTATTTGCAGTGAGAAACAATAACCTTTTAAACTCACTATGACTTTATACTGGTAACCAGTCAGTGCCCACACCAATATGGGTGTGTTCTAACTGGGATTGCTATTTGTGCTGACAGGTTTTGTGTCACTGTGTTGCAGCAGAGTGATGGCTCCCTGTACACTGTGTTGGTGGACCTGGTCAAATGTGGTCTGACAGACAGCAGGACGTGTCTCAGAGCCGTTACTCTGGCCCTGGGCAGTAATGCCGTGGTAAGCTTCAGACACCGACACATTATATTTCTGTCGTTTTGCATAACATGTAGGCACAATGCAAAGACTTTCAGATCATTGGATTGTGACCACAAGCATCTACTCAAACCTGGGATAGAACTCGTAAGAACTAGTTCTAACATTGTAACTTTAAAGTTAAAATACATAAATATATGAATATTAAGACCACAGATTTTTGAGAAAACTAATAGAAAACAATAGCTGAAGCTAAACAAAAAGATCTGGAACAACATCCGATATATATCTATATCAGCTGTCAAATGACAGGGAGACAGAATCTCTTCCGAGAGTGGTATAGCTAGCAATGTGAATTATTTTAACTGATAATTCTCTTGATTAATATTGGACTTTTGTATTATGGCACACTTGTTTTGAAAGACAATACATATTTAAAATTTTATTCAGAATACTAATTATTGCATGTTTTACATAATCTAAAATGTCTTTCCACTAAATACCAGGTCATCAAAATTCAAGCATCTGGGCAAGTCTATGTCAACAATATTCTTTCTCAGCTTCCATTGTTTACATGTAAGTGAATATTATTATTACTGTCCATCTAACACACCCACACATGATGTCCATATACATCTACATGTAGTATTTTACTCTACTAAGGGTTTAGGGTTGCAGCCTTTTTAAGCTGACATTCAGTGTGCAGCAGCATGGACTAAAACATATGACATCTATGATCAGTGTTTGAAGGTAATTAATGAAAGAAAATGGAGGATAATCAGAGAACTCAGACACAACACCAGAGAAAGATTGAGACAGAAGCCCACAGGCTGTTAGAAGACAGTTTATCACCACAACACGCCATGGAAATGTTAATGAACTCTGATAAACATGTTGATGAATTGAAACTTGTAGGACATGTTGCTTCAATACTGACAGCTCACTGAGTACTATGTGTTCTGATCTCTGCAGCTGAGCTGAGCGCCTTTTGGCCATCCTCCTTTTATGTTGTAATCAGCACCAAAGTGGGAATCCAAATGACGGTCCAGCTCTCTCCTGTGATGCAAGTCTTTGTTTCAGCTGATGTGTCTCTCAAAGGAGCCACCTCCGGTACATCTCCATGTGTTTAAGTGGATGTGAACACGCATCTTTCAGGTTACCAAAAGCTCATCTCTGTCCCACAATGCTCCATAGGGTTATGTGGGAACTTCAACAACATAATGAGTGATGACTTCCGGGTGATTAGTGGACTTGTGGAGGGAACTGCTGCAGCATTTGCCAACACATGGAAGACCAGAGTCAGCTGTCCTGACATCGTGACACACTTTGGAGATCCTTGCAGCCAGGACATTAGCAGAGGTACAGGTGATCTCCTGCACACAATGTTATGTTGAATGTTTTTAAAGACAACCCAAATTCAGCGAGGTAGGCAGCAGGTGACTAAGGGAACAGGGGACTAGGAAATGAATCTAGCAATTAAGCAAACTAAACATTATAAAGCTAGAGTAACTAAAAACAACTAGACACAAGAAATAAACATAACTAGAATCACTGCGAAAGGACTGAATTAAAGAAAAATTGAAACAAGACTGAACAAAATAATAAACACAAAATAATGAAACTAGAGCCAAATCAAACTACAAAACAATCTAACAACTCAGGATCCAAACACACAATGTGTCATCACAGCTTACCACAGGCCCTCCAGGATGTTGGGTTATGCTTTTGTGATTGTTGTAGTCTGAAGTTACTACTTTTGCAGCACCATTTTCAAAAAGTTACACTCAGTGTTTAATCTTAAATTTTGCCATAACATGATCTTACAAAAAAGTTGAATTTGTTGAACATAACCTTCCCAATAAAGACAGCATTTTAACCTAGTTAATATTTAAAGCGCAAACAACATTTTCAAGTACCTTCTTGAAATAGCAGCCTTAATGCAAATAGAATAATGCCCTGAGGAGTTGCCAAAATGCAAAAGAAGAATTTCACATTAATTATTCAAATTAACTTAGACTTTTTATACAGCATAAGCAAATCCTATAGAATATTTCAAAATGTTTTTTGCAGAAAAGCATGAAACATGCTTTCATCTTGCAGGTTCAGCTTTCAAGAAACAGAAAGCTAAGTTAGAAGAAGGCAAAAGTCATTAAATGAAACCTTGGCCAATAATTTTAAAATGATAAGTAAGTAATTTTATGTATATCACCATTCAAAGATCAAAATCACAAAGTGCAGATCAAACAAACTAAAATAAAGATACACAGATGAAACACGATGCCAAAATAAAATACCAAACTAATCAGTAGGAAGGTTTTCTGGACAAAACTCAGCGGCAGCTTGAGTATGAGCCTTAGTCCCAAAATCTCAGAAACATGTCTATGTGTGAAGTGACATCAGTCTGAGTGCCGTTCATCAGAGGAACACCACTCTTTATTTTTCAAGATGCACCTTTTATTATTATGACTTCTTTTATATTTGTGTGTTTCAGAGAGCTATGCACAGTACTGGTGTTCCAAATTGACTGATCCGCTGGGAGTGTTTGCCCCTTGCCACTCTGTTGTCAGCCCCAGCTCATACAAAGACGTAGGTTTGCAAACGTGAAGCATTGAGCTCGTATAAAACTCTTCTACTGTCACGGCCTTCTCCATGTTCGCTTTGTGTTTGAACAGAACTGCATATACGACGGCTGTAACTGTGAAAAAAGCGAGGACTGCATGTGTGCTGCGGTCTCCTCATATGTCTACGCCTGCTCAGCGGCAGGAGTCCACATCAGTGGCTGGAGGGAAACCATCTGCGGTGAGCAAAAATCAGTGAACATGTTTTCACTGTTCGGAAACACTCTGATCTGCTGGGTAGATCGGAGTGTTTGATGAACCTTTTCGCATTTTTTTCAACAGGAAAATTTAGTGAATCATGTCCATCAGAAACAGTTTATGAGTACAACATGACCTCCTGCGGTCGGACGTGTCGTTCCCTTAGCCAGGCTGATTACTCCTGCCAGGTCAGCTTCGCCTCTGTGGATGGCTGCGGCTGTGCTGAGGGAACCTACATGAATGAAGAGGGACAGTGTGTGTCCAGTACGAGCTGCCCCTGCTACGATAAGGACACCTTTATTCCTGCTGGTCAGGCCATCATCAAAGATGGAGTAACATGGTAATGACTCACAGATGCTCATTGGGGATTTTCATATCCACATAAATATGAACTGTTTTATCACCAGAGAACATTTACTTTAAAGATAAATTGTAAGCAAATCCCCTAATCTTGCCCCCGATACCAGTCCAAGTTCTTTAAATCCAAGTAGATTAAGTTTACCAAATTGTTATGTTAAGCAAACATAAATAAATTTAATTTGACAGACTTTATTTGACTACATGTAACAAGTTTTTTTTTTTTTTAAAGGTGGCGCTCCATTTTCTTCTGTTCAGTAGACTGACATGGCGAATAGGGCATGTCAGTTTACTGAACAGAAAACTGACATGCCCTTTTATACAAGCAGTCAGCTTGTATAAAATGCCTTGCCAAAGCTGTTGTTTGGGATCAGATCACTAGATCCCCACAAGCCTCACATGATTCAAATTGATTCTGTTTGTCTCGTCCACAGTGTCTGCAGACATGGGGCCCTCAGCTGCTCAGGAGGAGCCAGACTACAAAGTAGGTTCCTACACGTCACATCTATCTATGGGAGGGTATGCTGTGGTGTTCATACAATTACCATAATTTCCGGGCTATAAGCCGCGACTTTTGTCTCGCGCTTTCAGCCCTGCGGCTTATACAATTATGCGGCTTATTTATGCATTTTTTCTAACGGCCACCAGGGGCGCTCGAGCAGAAAAGGTAAGAGTGAGACAGGTGGAATATATGTGTAGAGGAAGACGCAAGTT